>CM051027.1:24801927-25029427 GCA_027627225.1 Congeria kusceri
GTTCGGATCTCGGAAGCCATGAACATGTAAATCGGTTTTATTTACTCACAAACTGTCCTTTTTACTAGCTGCTAATTTTAATTGGAAAAGTGAGTATTATTTCAAAAATTATATTGCACGTTCTTATTTATTAAAAGCTTTTTCATTTGTAAATGAGTTACATTAATTAACTCTTTTTTGGTTCTGCTTCTACTTTAGATGATTGGTAGTATTTCCATCTTCAGTTCCGTTATAACAAGTAAGAATTGTGAGACATCTGGTAAAGACACACACTATTAAGCAGACACATCGAGGCCACTATTTTTTAATATTGCGTTGAACTGTGTTCAAAAGCGTATACCAACACACGTATACATTTTAATTTTATAAGCAAACGGTCCGTTTTATTTTTAGATGGTTTGTCAGTCCCAAATGTTCGCGTTGGTGGTTAAGGTCGCTATGGTAACACTCGCATTGGGCCTAGAACCTGAGGCCGTTGATGGATCAGATGTCGGTAAGACCTTTCAATGTTTGTATTTCAAAGATAATGGGGTCTTTCGCGCCGAAGCAGCATTATGTGAGGACCTAATTGAAACATAGTTGTAATTATTAGTTTATATTTTTAATTTTTAAAGAAATTTATTTTGTAATTGTTTGAGTGGTCAACCGGAGTAGTTGTTGTAGTAGTAGTAGTTGTTGTTGTTGTATAAATAGAAGTAGCAGTAGTAGTGGTAGTAGTAGTAGTAGTAGTAGTAGTAGTAGTAGTAGTAGTAGAAGTAGTTGTTGTTGTTGTTGTTGTTGTTGTAGAAATAGTAGTAGTAGTAGTGGTAGTAGTGGTAGTAGTAGTAGTAGTAGTAAAAGAAGTAGTAGTAGTAGTAGTAGTAGTAGTAGTAGTAGTGGTAGTAGTACAAGTAGAAGTAGTAGTAGTAGTAGTAGTAGTAGTAGTAGTAGTAGTAGAAGTAGTAGTAGTAGCAGTAGTAGTAGTAGTAGTAGTAGTAGTAGTAGTAGTAGTAGTAGTAGTAGTAGTTGTTGTTGTTGTTGTTGTTGTTGTAAAAATAGTATTTGTAGTAGTAGTGGTAGTAGTAGTAGTAGTAGAAGTAGTAGTAGTAGTAGTAGAAGTAGTAGTAGTAGTAGTAGTAGTAGTAGTAGTAGTAGTAGTAGTAGATGTAGTAGTAGTAGTAGTAGTAGTAGTAGTAGTTGTAGTAGTAGTAGTCTTAGTAGTAGTAGTAGCAGTAGTAGTAGTAGTAGTAGTAGTAGTAGTAGTAATAGTAGAAGAAGCAGTAGTAGTAGTAGTAGTAGTAGTAGTAGTAGTAGTAGTAGTAGTAGTAGTAGTAGTAGTAGTAGTAGTAGTAGTAGTAGTAGTAGTAGTAATAGTAGTAGTAGAAGTAGTAGTAATAGTAGTAGTAGTATTAGTAGTTGTTGTAGTAGTAGTAGTAGTAGTAGTAGTAGTAGTAGTAGTAGTAGAAGTAGTAGTAGTAGTAGTAGTAGTAGTAGAAGTAGTAGTAGTAGTAGTAGTAGTAGTAGTAGTAGTAGTAGTAGTAGTAGTAGTAGTAGAAGTAGTAGTAGTAGTAGAAGTAGTAGTAGTAGAAGTAGTAGTAATAGTAGTAGCTGTGCAGTATCCTCCTCGACATCATCAAAATCAACAGCGGTCTGAAAAATTCTAGAAAATTCTAGGCCATTATATCGCTCAACTGAAAACACCTGTTTTAAGAACCAGATGTGCTTATGAGCTCCGCCCTTTTCATCATGTTCGCATTTTTTAAAGGGCCACCTAAAGAGCATCTTTGCAAAGCGACATTTTAATAAGTCCAGTTTTATAATTTATTTTCAAAGGTTCTCCTATAGAAACATAAAGAAAATAAGTCCAGCCCCTGTGCAACCATGTTTTTCTAAATTTCTATAGAGGGTCACTAGATGAACATTTGTGCCACATACTTTTCCAAATTTGACCTTCAGATGTGAGAAGATTTTTGACGATTCCCTGATGGACATAAAAGGAAAGTAAGCCACGTCCCCCTGGTAACCATGTTTGTTCACGGATTACAATAAATTTCATAATTTATATAGAGGGTCGCCAAAGGTTCATTTGTGCCAATTATTTTTTAAATCAGAAGAGGGATTTCAGAGAAAAATAAAAATAAAGGATTTTCTTTCGGTGGCTATGGCAACCAAAGGTTTTGATAGAATGACATTCTTTCAGCAACTTCAGTAAAGAGAACCCAAAGATATTTTCTGTCAAATGTATTTTCATTTGGCTGAATAGTTTCAGAGGAGATATAGTTTAAAGAAATTGTGGATGGACGGAAGGACGCACGACAGACGCTCGACACATAGGACACTAACAGCTCACCCTCATCCTAGGTAGGTTAATGACCCCTGTAAGTTTTCTTATGATAGTTACTGCGATTGAAGGACGAACGAACAAGCGAACGGACGGACGGACGGAATGACGGATGGACGGACGGACAGGCAGACAGACAGACAGACACACTACCTATACTACTTTTAATACAGCAGCAGCAACAGCAAAAACACAGCTACAAACTTGCATTGGCAACACTGTGTTCATGACGACGCTGCTGCTGCTGCTGATAATGATGATGATGCTGTTGCAGACAACGATGACGACAATAATGATAATGACGATGATTGCCGTCATCTTTTACGCATGAGCTATATACGGCGATATGCAGCATCTTGACGTATACAGCTTACGGTGAGCTGTATTCGGTGTAAGCTGTATACGGTTTTATAGTCAACGTATACAGCTCACGGTGCTCGAACCTACGGTCTTCGGGATCAAAATGTCTTACGCTCTAACCACTCGGCCATTCTCTCTTACTAACATGTATAGTGTATTTTAAAGCTTTGTATGGGATACACGTCTTTTCCAAAATACCAATGAAAATCGTTCGAAAGGCTTTTTATAATTTTATCAATTTCAATTGATGATTATTCATAAACGACACTATATTTCTTATATATTTCTTTGTCAGAAATGATATTGTGCTTGTTTATATATAATGTGATCCATGACAAAAAAAAATGGAAAAAAATGTATATTTGCAAATCTGTGAACAGGTCCCTTAAAAAAATACGAGCGCTATATTTGTGTTTTGCTCAGTAATAATTTTTAAATCGGAGCGGAATTAAGAGGGTACCAAATATGTCAAAATGTTTCTCAGCTTACACCTACCGGTATTCACGCACGTATGAACCACCAAAAACTGCGTAAATGAATGCATCGATTTCATGAACGACGTTTTTTAACCGGAAGTCAACTGCTAAGTTTGACCACAGAAATACTAACGATGCAGCAATGGTAGCATACATCGTCGCCTTAGTTCAAGAACTCAATAAGTGCTTTTATTTTGCATTGCAGATATTGAGTTATTGCACTTAAGGATTATGTTAGTATCATTAAATTCACTCCCTTTAGATGAAATACATTTTCAGCTTGTTTTAGATGTAAGATTTAGATTTCAGCGAGTGAAAACATGAGACCAAAAACCTATTTATTACACCTTATTACACTCGAATAAGTCTCTCAAAAGTGCCTACGTGACGATTGGAAATGCAAATAACTTGGCTTAGTTCACCTTTGTGTGACAAAGAGCGATTTTATTAGCTAGCAGAATATTAACCACGTAAACACCATGTGCTATGATGGAAAAATCAAGATTCAACTATCAACATTAAAAAAATCGACCGGCTGTTTATATCAACCAAAGTTTATGTTTGACCGATTTGTATTTTGCTCTTAATGGTTCTTCTTTTTCGCTTGAAGGCAACATAGAACAAGTAATTTAAAGTTATATCGGTGTGTTATTGTTTATCAACAGATTCGAAGATGGTCGTGAGTAAAAAAGCAAATGCTATAAATTAAACAAAATGCAATTGTCATCAAAAACAGGATACATGCACAGTTGCCATGTGAGCAACAGCTTAAAAGCCATCAATCATTTCCTAAACCGGTCGTTGTCGATATGTAAACATGTTAGGCCATACAAATTTGAGTATGTGTTTAGCGTCCCCGTGATTTTTCGAAACCTACCAACCAGACGGAAAAAACAAACAACAAGTCGATCAAAAAACATTTTTCTTTCACAACTTATTTAGGCAGTGGTACAAGCGAAAACAAAATATTAACTTGCAAAACTGATTTACATTATCTTCATATTGGAACTGTGTTAATTAACTAGCTGCTAGTTTTAGTTTACAAATACTAGTAAAAACACCTAGAAGTCCATTTTTGTTCATTTATTTCCAACTCGATTTTTCATATTGTCAAAATTTTGTTTTTTTTTCGTGTTCTTTTTTTCGTTCAGGCATCCGAAAACCTACCAGCCCGAGGACGCTAAACATAGAATCGAATTTTATGGCCTTATTATACAACGCCCCACGCCCCCCCCCCCCCCCCCCGATATTTTGCACAGTGCATCAAATGGGTGCATGATATTCAATGACCGATGTAATACAACCTATCTAACAACAACATGTTGTCGATGCTGTTGTTATTGTTATTGTTTCTTCTGCATATGAATGTCAATGATACATCTACTTAAAAATATCGGTAGGAGGCACGAAAGACCGAATCCCATATATTTGTCGCTTTATTTTGTAGACAACGCACATTTCAAGGTAAGGCGTAACAATATATATTTGTTTCATGTTACATAAAACAATAGGGTAGGTAGGTAGGGATTTTTTTGTTATTTAGTAAGTCGTCAACTTGAAAATTCTAAAACTGAATAATTATTCAAAACATATCAGTCTGAAAATTCTAAAACTTAATAATTATTCAAAACATATCAGTTAGTACTAATATCCTTAAACACTGTTTTAATGTTTCAAAACAAAACTCTTATCAAACAAAAAACATCTAATTATTAGAAAAATCAATAAAAGAGAAAAACAATCTGACAAACTCAAAATGTTGTAGGGTCGGTGCATTTTTAGGGTAGGTCGGGTAACATGAAACAAACATATTTTTTACGCCTAAAGAACCTTACACAAGGTTGCTAACTATTATTCTAATCACACATCATGTGGGCATTAGCACATTAAAAGTACTTATTGAATATTAAAAAATCTTAATAATGTAAACGCAAACATTTTCATTCCGATGTTTAAACAGAGACTCATAGATGAAAATTAACAAGATTTAAGGTCACATTAGGAAAATAACACAGTTTTAACCCTGTACAGAAATATTAAAGATTCTATTTCTAGAACCATACCTAAATGTCATTGTGTCCAGAAGCCTACGAATAGCTCTAAGCAAATTAAAATATCGTCCCACAATTAAGAATACTAACATGTAGATACGCTAGACATCACATAGAGAGAAACCTAAGATTCTGCCAAATTTGCAATTCTTTAGATGTAGAGGATAAATATCATTTTATTCTTATTTGTCCAATATATAACGTTCTGAGATTAAAATACATCAAGCGATACTATCGGGTAAGACCTAGTATGTTCAAACTGACATTGCTCCTAAAAAGCGAAAACAATCAAGAAATAATAAAATAATAAAGTTAAGCAATTAAATTAACGAAGCTCTCAAGCGTACGCAGACTATTGTATAACGCAACAATGTATCCACGCATATTCTAAATAATTCTAATTAATTCACCTTCGGCCATGTCAAGCAATACGCTGTTTGCCGATCCTCTCGAATATAAGGTGGTCAAACATGTATGCTGTAATCATCGGAGCGAGGAAACTATTGAAAATAACACATCTTGTCACATCCTATACAATGAGATCTATGTATAGCATGATTATATGTATATTTACATAACATTAAATTTAAACCAGCATATCTAAAGTCATTAACCACATTTTGCCCACAATACGGTAATGGTTCGCAAAAAAAAAAAGTACTATAAAATAGGAAAAAGTTTTATCTGTTGAGTTTGTTTAATTGTTCTGGAATATTAAAAAAACTTTGGAAATTTTTGAATAATTGTTCTGGAATATTTATAGATAAACTAGAATAAAATAGAATGTTCTGAACAGAAACAAATCAGTAAAACAGTTATAATTACAACATCAGCGGTCCAAACATCTGAAAGTCAAACCATCAACAAGGAATTATGGAACAGGATATAAGAAAAAGATACTTTTTGCAATTGGGAATATGACCCAATAAAGGCTATAAAATTGGCAAAACAAAAAAAACCTGACTGTATACCTAAACATTTTCCCTAGTTGCAACATTACAACTCCCAGATATATGACCCTCAGGGTCGCTTTGAGCTGTACGTAAGTACACATTTTCTCAAAGTATTCAGGAAGAACTAACGTTTTCCCCTTTTACGTAAGCAAGTCATACTAGGCGATCGCTGTAATTTAAAAAAGAATTGACTGACTGATTGAAGATATGAAAAAACATACTTCGGAAAACGTAGTATGTTATTAGGGTATCATAAATGTATGGGTATTTATTATAAATCAAATTCTAATATGATACTCGATAACTTTATTATAGACAAAGAACAAAATAATCATTGTTAAACTACCCAATAAACAACGCAAAAAGTTTTGATTCTGAGCGGAGTATAGTAAAAAGTAGTAGCAAATACATTGCAAAACTATATGTCAAAAAATGTTAGAATCGAAATAATTTTCGCACTATCTTTGCTAATCGGCAAATAAACAAAACTTTGTCGTTGTTTATTGGTCGATAAACAACGATAATTCGAAAATTATTTCTTGATTCGATGTCACTTTACGCAGTCAAAAATATGTCAGTTCTGTGCATCAAAATGTGTATTTGACTGAGGAATAAAAATATATTTTGAATAACAAACTGTAGTTTCTCCAATCACGAAACCCAATCGATGAAGACAAGGAAATATCCCGACTCTTCTACTAATAATAAATAAAGATCTTCAACATTGAAAATCTTGTTTCGTGGGGTCTGCTAAGGAAGAACTTCGTGGAAATTGGAAGTCGTGATTGTGTAAAACTGAAAAAGACGCGATGTTTTGTACTAATATCGCGTGTAAGGTGGTGGTGGGGTCTGCTAAGGGAGAACTTCGTGGAAATTGGAATGTCTTGTTTGTGCTAATATCACGTGTAAGGTGGTGGTTAAATCAAAACAAGTATTCATTCTTGAGCAATATTTAGCTGTGAGATATCATCTGTATGTCCTTTTTCTACGCAAAATCTGTACTCGATGACTATTAAATGAACGCGAAAATGTTCGTTGGTACTGAAATCAACGCAACTGATTTCATGCCGAAAGCTACATTATATTATGAATAATAATAATAACAATAACTGTATTATTATTAAATTATTGTACATAAATATACATTTCCTTTCTGGTATATACCCAGAATAATGTTTGTCAAAACATTCTTGTCAGCATGCCTAATTGACTCGTCCCAAAATTATTTGAGACATGGCTGCTTACTTATGGACTAGATGCAGGTTTATTAAAATAGGTCGTAAGGAGACAGATTCCGAATTATAGAATGAGCGCTCGAAAGAGAGCATAATTATATATATATAACTCGTATGTCAGATATACGGTCAACATTTATTTTAACCTTTAACTTGAAAATTAAACAAATACAAGTACCGTATTTACCCTATGTATTGGGACACCCTAAATATTGGGACACTCCTATTTGTCGGAAAAATTATTTTTTTTTGAGTCCCTTAATATTGGGACACTTTTGAAATTTGATTTTTTTCTTATTCCTAAATATTGAGACACACAAATACAATGGTAAATTGTCTTCAATTTTGCCAGGTTAAAATAAATATCTCTCGATTTCAATGTGATCAGAGTAGTATAGATTTATTGTACACCATATATTGCAATAGATATGCTGCAAATAATAAGAGTGTACCCCTTTTATATAATAAAAACTACAAAGACTACCGTTTTCAAAATGTTAATTTATGTAATTTATGTATTACGTCATGTGCGTAAAATGATATTCATATTAAATAATTTATTGAACTTCTTATTACAACTATAAAATTGTCAATTAATGTCAATTAACAGTTGCCAGTATTAGGGTAACTACCCGGTAGTGTGTAATAATTGTCGGGTCTCTCATGAAGCCAATTAGTGTGCCACATGCGGCGTTCTTATCGCTAAACAAACACGTCAAGGTCCTGTGTTATTGATTAATCGTGGTGCAAACTGTGTACTAACACGCTATTCTACCCGTTGTTCTTTGACACGCTCCACTCAGTTAGGCACGCGGCATAACGACAATCGGTGAGTGTGTGAAAATAAATTTGGTCGAATATGTCCCTATATTTTCGGACACATTTTAGGGACTTATTTGTTTATGACCCTTTATATTGGGACAAGAAGTGTCCCAATATTAAGGGACTCAAATTTTTTTTTTTCGAAAAATAGGGGTGTCCCAATATTTAGCGTGTCCCAATACATAGGGTAAATACGCTACTGTTATCTTTCTTAGACTTTCTTAAGGAATTAATATGTCTATTTCTGCCAACATTGCATACTAAACTATAGCTGCATGCTTTCATTTGAAACAATTTTATCTTTCTTTCATTTTAAACCTATTTATTTAAGCTCAATTGTTTCAAAAGCCTGGGGCTTATCGAGACACTATCGAGTCCGTTTCCTGGGTAGAACCAGTACTTGGTGTCTTTTGAAAATAATCATTCGAATGCTGCCCGAGTAGGGATCGAACTCACGACCTCCCGGTCGCAAGGCGGACTTCATATCCATAACACCACTGCGACCTCTTATCTTTATTTAGACACTGTTAAGGAATTCATTATTGTTTGAGGCGCGTCGTGGAAAAAAATCGGGCCTAATACATGTGCGTTAAGTGTCGTCCCGCATTAGCCTGTGCAGGACGGCACTTTCCGCTTGTATGGTATTTTCTGTTTCAAGGAAGTCTCTTCTAAACATAAATCCACTGTAGGCGGAAAGTGCCGTCCTGGATTAGCCTGGCTAATCCGGGACGACACTTTACGCACACGCATTAAATCCGGGTTTCCCACGACGCGCCTCTTTCTATTTCTGCCATGAAACAAACATTAAATACTAAAATATAATTGCATGATTTCACTTCAACCAATTATATCTTTCTTTAGACACTTTTTTATGTTTATTTTATGTTTCTTTGGGTTTTACGGCAACTCAACACATTATGGTCATTTTTAAAGTAATTATGATTTCTGTTTCTGTCATGAATCAAACATTATTTACTCAACTATAGTTGCATGTTTCCATTTAAAGCAAATATCCACGTAACGTTCGACAGTTTTACCTTCTTTGTGTGCAGGTTTAATCTTTTAAACAAATATAATACGAAACGAGTAAATAGTTAAGAATGTTCAATACTACGATAAATTGATTCATATTCTACATGCATTAACAAATAGTATTCCATTCAAGTAATAGTACTATTGTTTCACAAATAAACAACCATGTTTACGTACTTGTAATATGTTTCGTTACCTCTTTAGTTCATGATACCTGCTATAACCGTTGAAATACTGTCCTCGTGTGCCTTAAATAAATACTTACTAGAAATGTTCTTTAAAATAGTTTCCCTTATTTCCAATATTTGAATATCAATTAATACATACTTAATATACCTAGTCAATTATTGGATTTGTATTGAGATTATTTTTATTTTAATTGTTAATTTTACTCATGTACATACG
The DNA here is from genome assembly GCA_027627225.1 of Congeria kusceri. NCBI lineage: Eukaryota > Metazoa > Mollusca > Bivalvia > Myida > Dreissenidae > Congeria > Congeria kusceri. Next base: position 24,811,582 of record CM051027.1, read on the forward strand.
TTTATTTGTTCCACTGTTTGCGATTTCTGTTGTTTTTATTGTGTTTGCTCTGTTTGTAATTGCTGATGTCCACATGGGCATAGTAAGGCGTAAAAAAAATTATGTTTGTTTCAGGTTACCCGACCTACCCTAAAAAAAGGCCCGACCCAAATCATTTTATTGAGAAGGTCAGATATTTTTGTTTATTTTACTTGTTTTCCAATAATTAAATCTTTTTTGGATGAATAAGGGTTTTGTTTTGATGACATCCACTTCAAAACAATCTTTTATGATTTTAGAGACATGTTTTGAATATTCATTAGTTTTTTGGGGCATGTAACCTGAAACAAACATTTTTTTTATGCCTAATGCAAATAAAATCTAAATCTTTATTTCGTTAGTTTTTTGCGGCATGTAACCTGAAACAAACATTTTTTTATGCCTAATTCATATAAAAAATCTAAATCTTTATTTCGCTAAAGAAAAAAGAAAAAACTTGTCAGACAGTGTTATTTGATGTTTTCAGGCGCGGTTACAGGATTTTGGGTTAGAGAGGAGGGATTTGGAATTAGAGGGGGCGGGATTTTTAATTAGAGGGGAGGATTTTGAATTAGAGTGGGCGGAATTATAAAACAACTGCCAACAAACTGCTGTTGGTCTGGTACATGTTCGGTTAAATATATTGAAACAATGCAATAGAGTCAAAATCGAAAAGTTAACGAAAATACCGCAAAACGGGTTTGTTAATTACACTAAATAATTGAAGATCACGTCATTGGTAACGAATATACATGTCTAAGTTCTTGTCAGGTTTAACCAAATCTAATCTTGGACCATTTTAGAGAGGGCGTACGCCGCTTCCGCCCCCTCTAAAACCGCCTTTGGTTATTGTTATACTTTATGTAAATATCTCATATAAATTTAACCAAACAAGCTTTTTAAAACAAAGTTTACGAGGTATGTAATTTTCAGGTAATAAAGCAGGTAGCTTTGGTTATGCATGAATGGTCCATGGGATATATTGCCCGTTTAAAGACACCGTATCTTTCTTAAATTCAACCTACATTGTATAGACCGTTCTACCTTTTCATAAAATATAAACATCAGGAGCAAGTTGCATTATTGTAATAAACAATCGTTATTTATTGCAAAATGATTGCAAAATGATTTTTTTAATTTGTCTTGATTAATCAGTCTTGAATGTGTAAAACTTATTGTAGATCCATGCATGACTATCTGCCTTTAATTGTGGTGTTTCTCTTGGTTGCCGACAGAGTATCGATATTGAGAGCGCACATGCTGTACTCGTACTCATTCATTCAGTAGCCACAAGCTCAGTATGGATAATGTTCTATTGATCCGATAAACCAAAACAAACATGGCTTCCACGTTAAAAGTATTTACATGAATTCTAATACTAACTCTACTACGACGCATGTTTAAAATATTACCCACTTCTTAACTGCGTTTTGCGCTGTTTAAGATAAATGCCGGAATGCTATTAACCACGTGGGTGAATCACTCCAAGTAGAAACAAAGTAATCTACAAAATTAGTTGATCTACGAAAAAGAAACAACGTAAAGATTAAAATTATAATCACTTACCGACGATTGACCGACAAGAGGTATTGGTAACAGCACCAGAGGTAGCAGGACAATTATCAGGAAGTTTTTCCATTGCCCGATCCTTCTCAACACTTGGGTTAAACCCATCGTCAACAGACTACTCGCTCGGCTATTAACTTATAAAACGAGTAAGCTATCATTGTATTGCAGCTAAAATACTCGTATTGTATTCAGACTACAGGGGCATAGCTTCGGCATTTGGTTTTTGTTTTGGTAGAATTAAGATTTTGGGGATATTTAGGAAATTGTCATCATTAACACGCGATGGTCTTACAAATCTGAGTACAGAATAAATGCTCATATACGAACTAAATAATTGTTTCGTTCATTCTGTTTTCTTATTTTCATATATTTCTTCTTGTCGAGGTTCTTAAACATTACTTTAAGTCACTAGTAACTATAAAAACGTTTAACCGCTTCCTACTAATGATTACGGTACGTGGAAAATAAAGCAAAGTTTCAGTAGAGAACCTGTTTACGTATAGCATTTAGTACGTTAATGTCTGCGCTAAGCAGAAGTTTGACCGTTTGGAGTCGAATGTAGTGCACCTCTACTTAAATATATGAAATATATAATGATAATAAGGACAACTCTCTTTAGATGAGATTAAATAATAGGGGTGACAATGGAAAGTTGATGCTGATAATTTTGAGGACTGTGTGTTGATGTGCCTGCTACCTTACGGATGGGCAAATATTATAAATCAGAAATCCATGAATAAAAAGATGAAGACGACGACGATGATGATGGTGTTGGTGATGATGTTGAGAGGATACTGATTACCTTGATGTTTATGTTGTTAATGTTATAATAATGCGAAAGCTGCTGCTGACAATGATGATTACGATTTTGATGACTATGACAACGATAATGATAATGGTGATGATTGTTATGACGGCGGTAGTAGGTAGGGCCTAAAAAATATGTTAGTTTCAGGTTACATGTCCCAAAAAAATATTAGGGTAGGTAGGGATATTGTTTATTTTTATTTTTTGGGGTTAATGGGGTCCACTTAAAGATTCTAAAACCAAATGAATATTCCAAACATATCGGTAATATCCTATAACATAGTTTTTAAGTGGATGCTTTCCACACAAAACACTTATTTATCCAAAACACATTTCATTACTGGAAAAAAAAGTAAATAAAACAACAAATATCTGACAAACTCGAAAAAAATGTTCTAGGGACGGGGCATTTTTAGGGTAGGTCGGGTAACTTGAAACAAACATAATTTTTTACGACTGGTTTGCCTCTTGGTAAACCTATAAATAACCCGGCTGTATCCATATTCATTTTTCACACTACAGTGATTTATGTTCAGAACAATAACTACCGACTTTCATGTTTATGTACCTGTTATTATCAATTGAAAAACAAAACAACGTGCTACGCATGTCTGCGGCTGCAAAAAAGACCCTCGAGTTTAAGCGGACAAAAACTTGTACTACGTATACTTCTTTGTTCAACCACTAGACTTGAAACAACACTATCTATAATCAATATCAATAATCTAAGAGTGTGCGTCGTTGATATACTTATGAATATAGATGCTAATGACATAGAAGCTTTAACTGTGAATATTCACCGAAGAATGATGCAATAGTTACACCAGCTATTTACATCTAACTCCTACTGACAGAATGTAGAACATATGTAAAGCCTGGAGTGGAGCAGGCGGATTATTGATTTACTAGTATTAAATACCGCGCGGAGATGGAAACAAGTGTTAAAGAGACGCTACCACAGAAAGGCAATTGCTGTTTTAATTTAAACATTACAAAGTGCGACCTTGTTTAATTTTTCTTTTTCTTTATTATGACTATTCCACGATAATTTAATGTTGTTGTTTTGTGAGTTTGTTGTCTTGGTAAGCATGCACCGTTCGTAATACAGTTCATTAAGCTGATGAAAAGAACCGAACATAGGTTAGCGTCTTCGATGCGCGTATAATGGTGGGTATAATGGAAATACAACTAATCGGAGAACGTATACATGCTATTACATTGTTATTAGTGAAGTACCCACAGTAGCTATTAATTAGCGTAACATTCGCATTAAAGGGCGTATTGACGCCTAATTCGGGATAAAATTTAAAACAAGAAATGTCTTTAAAAAAGACAATCGGCGTAGAAATAAATATTGAGATGTCGTTTTTTGCCCTAAATATAATACAAGAGGACCAAGGTGTGACTTCACGGACCCCATAATTTTCGTTCCCTACTAAGGAGACTTCTCGAACCCCAGATTTTTCGTCCCTACTAAGGAGACTTCTCGGACAATAGATTTTTCGGACACTATAAGAACACTTATCGACCCCCAAAATTAATTTGAGATAAACTCAATAATTAATAATATCTGTACCGTGAATAAACCGATCATATACCGCCCCATGTTTTCACCAGTGATACATGAATAACCTAAATACTAGTAATTTACGTAAACATATTTGATACATGAATTTGTCAGGCAAATTTAACAAATTAACATGGTCAGAAAATAGTAGCGGGAATGAATGAGCAGTAAGTTTATGAATTACCCATTTACTTCAAAATCAGGTTTAGGATTCTCCAGACGCTAATTGATGCGTGTGTATTAACACAACTTTACCGCGCGCTATTTTTAGAATGACTCTTCTGCTGTAGTTGTACTCGCTAGAATTAATTCACGGGGACGACAGTCGGTTACAGCGTAGGTCTACAATAATATTTTTACACAATGATAAAATAACAGGAAATATAAGCTCAATCAAATTTGCTAATATTTGTTTTGCTTATTTATCAGAAAAATACCAGAAATGTACCACTTTATATTTTGTGCTTGCGAGCTCAACGGGCAACATTGTACGTTGGGACCGACTGTCGTCCCCGTGAATTGAAGCATTTTAATTGCTATTTATAGAGCGCGTCGATTATGTAGGCTAAACAATATAGTTATCTCAGTATGTGAATGAATATCACATTCTGATCATGACATACAATGAGTAAAATTGTTAATAATTATGTTCATTTCTAGAGTGTATGTCGAAGATATGTTTATAACTTTAATTTAACCGCTTTTGTAAACAATTAAGTAAATTTTTAATCCCCAAAAGTATGCAACAGTTATTGGTATACGTTAAACCATTGTTTGACGTTTGCATTTCCTAAATTAAGAAAATTTGCCCAATTCGATTGGCATTCAATTTACCCGCTGCATAATTATCGCAACAAATCAAGGTGAAACGCGATCTTAGACAGCTACGCCGAAAAAAATAAAGATATATATTATGAAATAGTGATCACTCCACACAAAGGTTTCGTTTTTATAAACAGTGAAATAGTTTTTACTAATGATACATTTTGTCGCCGCGACTCTTTTCGCGGGCGCGGGAAAATGTGTAGTAGTAGTAGTAAAATCGATATGAATGAAAGGTACTCGAAATACCGCTACGCGCATGCGCACTTTTGATAAATATAGCTTAGCGTTGGAAAGTTTCCATTGAAGTGCGCGAATTTGCAGGCTCGTTCGACTTGTGCTGGAACCGTGAATCGAATAAAACATATTTGGCGCTGTATTTTTTCTTAAAAATTTCATCAATATAGTATTGCTAATAGAAATATATATTCGTGAAAAAATGGGAATATGTGTTGTTTCAATACGTGTCTATATTTATGGGAAATACCGTCGATATGCCCCATTAATTCACTAACGCTATGTAGCTTCTTAGAACATTGTTCGCGCTTAATTATTAGCACTTACGTTGCTGTTAAGTTAATTATCCATTTCCAGATAGTTCATCATTCTTTCGTGTCATTCTGAAACAACATTCCATCATTTATGACAGCCGAGAATTGCCAGTTCAATCGCAATGTCGTTTTTAGAACGCAGTTCCTTTTCTGAAAAACGAATGTTGTTGAAATTTGTCATGAAGACGTCTGTTCCACGTACTGTACGCATATTATAGGCAAAACGACTTAGTACTTTACAATTACGATTTCTACTAAGTATAATACTCTGCAACAATTTAGTTGTTCACATTAGAATTGTAAATTATAGCTATTTTAGCCATTTAATTTTCACTGAATATTATTAAAATAAAATGATAAAATACGATACCCATTAACGAAAATCATATACTGTTGTCTTATCTTTTTTTCCACCACAAACCACGACCAGATGCGTCGGAAATAACCCACGATAGGATTTTATCATTATTTGAGTACATGCACCTTTGAATATTTTTTTAATTGAGAGACAGACATGGCATTTTGTGCCAACAGTGCATAATAAAAGAATTGATGTTATAAACGCCCGGAACATTCAGTAATATAAACGCAACCAAAAAAACTTTCGCTAAATTTAAATGTAGATTTATTTTTAATGTTTGAAATGATTTGACTGAAATCTTCTGTTTGTTGTACAAGATTGTCTTATACATCTACTGAGATTAACTGTTCGATTTTGCAAAGTAGAACGATTTTTCAATATCCAGGTGTATATATGTCAGTATATGTCTTACATAACCGTGAAATTGGGAATGTCATTTTAAATACGAAAGTTTCTTTTTTAGTTCTATATATTTTGGCAGTCCCTACGGTGGCATTCATCATGTGACTTTCTTTTTATAAATGCATGGAATCAAGTACCTCAGTTACAAAAGCATTATTTTATTGCCAATATGAACACTAAAAGAGTTGATATCTGTGACTTGCCATTTAGCAACCACCTCCTCTAGCCAACAGAGAAATAAATTGGGTTTTGGGCAACGGTCTAAAAACAATCAGGATTGTTGGGGGGTTTTTGTTACTTTTTTTTAAAAGGCACAATTTGGTCAAACAACATTGAAAATTATCAAAAATCGGACGAATACGGATTTCACAAATAACAGCCTTCGCTAAAAACTTTAGGATTGGGGGTTTTTCGCTAGGAAGGGTCGTGTTGCCCAAAACACAGACTTTTTTGGGAGGGCCTCTGCCCATGACAAAAGTACACACTTTCAGAATGCCAATATCTGGTATAGGTCGCATGGTCGAATATTCAAGAAATGACAAACAAACAGATTTCACACTGGTCTTTATAGTGTGTTTACCGAGTGAATAAATTACAATACAACAAAATGCATTTTCAAATAAAGTTCACAGATACAGTAAATATGTCAAGTAGCATTTGCTTCTTCGAGGGATTTGCAAGGTTTAAAGCGGAGACAATTAATAAATTTGTTCAACAAGTACAAATATGAACATCAATATGTCGTGAAACTCGACAGTCTTTAACCATACACTCACAACTATCGGTGAAAATAACCATGTATGACACACAGTTCTAGTTAAATATAATAATTACTCTTTGAATGTACACCTTCATATTATTATTATTTTAATATAGCTGCTTAAAACAATATTTATGAAAAATAAACCAAAATTATAAAAATCCAAATGGTTTTTGGATACTTATTATTATAAGGTTCACAAATTTCATTTATACTTTGAAAATATTCCATATTCCATTTTTAGGAAATGTATATTCGACGCTAAAAATGGAGCTGGCGTATCAAGACATAACATTTTACAATGTACATGACAAGGAAAAAATATATATACTTCAATGTTAATACAGTCAGCTTTTTTATTTAGCAATGTTTATGAATCATTCAAAAGAAAGTAAATTATGAGCAAAAGTTAATAAAATAACTTCAACACAAACCTCATAATATATTCTAGTTCTTGAAATAAAACCATTATTTTTTGTGTACAATGACACAATATTATGTATAAAGTACACAATATCAATGAAAATTCAATAATGGCTTTCAAAATGATGTTATTTGCCATTCAATAAAACTTTGCAGATAAAAACTCTACAAGTGCTTTGTATGCAAAGAGATTCCAAAATGCCTTAGGCACATACTCAACAAAAAGAAATAAAACGTATTGGTGGTATACTTGGTAAGAATATTAAGAAACTGTTGAATCTATGTTCAAATTACATTTAAGGGACCATGTCAACGAAAAAGGCCACAAGGGGGTAATTTCTTTCAAAAAACTGAATTTAAGATATTAATACTTAGGTATATAATAACAGTTAAAATAATGTATATATAATGGGGAAAACGTTTTCACATTCAGAGATAAATTCAATTTATAATATAGGTCATGTTTGTTTGGCCCTTTTCATGCTTACATTTTGACGTCCAAATTGTGAGCAGTTTGTATAACCATAGTTTACACGTTTCCTTACAAAGCAGAATAGTGCAATTGTATAAAGTGCCGCCTACTGTCAATTATTCGTACGGCTCCTAAGTCGCGAGTTAGATACCTGCTTGGGGTTTTAATTTTTACAAACATTTTTGCTGATTTGTTTTATCAATATCTCATTTTTCGTATTATATTATTTATTCTTTATTTAATGCACATGTCTTAGTTTAGAGCGTTTCTATAATCATTTATAGTGCAATCGGAAACCAATTTTTCGTTGACATAGTCGCCTTCTCTTTTTTTTCTCCATTCATAAAGCAGTACAGAATTGCTATCTATATTAGTCTTTATTTATTCCAAACAATATTTTGTAGATTTATATAAAAGTTAAAGGTATAAGGAGCATGGATATTTTATCGGCTTACTTAAGGATTTATTGCATACACATGCGATAACCTAAATACAAAGATGAGGGTTCAAAAATGAGTATATTTGAAATGCACAAACAAATGTATGACACAGGAACAATTGGCTATGTTTGATTATTGGAAGAATTGAAAACAAATGCATATCTAACTGAAAAGTTGTTTTTATATAATAGACATTTGTTAAAATACCCTTAAGTCTGACGTTTATATATCCCGAATTGTATTATTAATACAATGGAAAATTTGCATTTAACAATACTGATACATAATAATACACTAAATGATGAATAAGTTATTGCTATTTAAACAATGACAGAAAACAAATATCCAACATAATTTTGTGAATTATGTCATGAACATATTCAATGACCTTACACATAGAAATAATATTCATATCTTTTGTATGTACAGTTAAAACTTTGTATCAACGAAACTACATTCATTACTTTAAAATTTTTATTATTACATTCAACATTTTGAAACTAAACAGTATAACATCCTATCAGCATAGCAATAGCCTATTCAACTTTCAGCAAACAATGTAGAAGGGTTTGCAACCACTGCACACTGAAGTCGGAACAGACTGTCACAGGGGGGCGTGTCCTCAGCAGGCCCCACCCCCTATGAGGCAGTCTGCTCCTGTGCGTGTGTCGATGGGGAGTCCTGGAGCTTCATGACGTCAGGGAGCTCAGGGGGGCTGGATAGGGGCGTGATCTCCAACGGCTCATACTCTCCATCTGCGAAAACATGCAGGGTTGTTGTGCTGCGTACAGTGGTATTTCGCACTCTTTCACCGAATCACTGAATGATTCCATGACTTAACATCACTTAACATATTGAGTATCTAGGTTGATTTGTAATCACAGGATGTCTAGGCCTTATCACCAACAATTATCGTGCGATCATGCTGGACGTCAAATTAATTATGTAAAGTTTTTTGTCTCAAGTTTAGTTATTTGTGATACATATTGCAGGGTCATGTCGACGGTATTTTGCACGGATATAGACATACATTAAAACAAGACAGTTTCCTATATTCCTCGGATATATTTTTAAATAATTAACAATATATGAAAGGAATTATAAAGAAAAAAAGTATTTACAACGACATAAAATAATTATTTTTATTATTCCCCCACAAACGATTTTTAGGAGGGATATAGGAGTTAGCTTGACGGTCCGTCGGTCTGCCGGTCTGTCGGTGTGTAGGTCTGTTGGCTTTTATGGTTTCCGGACAATAACTCAAACAAGGCTTGACATATTCAAATAATTTTTGGTACACAATGTGTAACATCATAAAATACAGATTAGGTTCGATTTTGGATACAAACCACTAAATATTGACAGAGATATGGCTCCTTTTCGACTTCAGTTCCCTAAACACACTGTATTGTCCGGACAATAGCTCAAGAAAGACTTGACATAATCAAATAATTTTGGAAAACATGTGTAACATCATAACATACAGGTGATTTCGACTTTTGTTACAAACCACTAAATGTTGACAGGGTTATGGCCCTATTTTCGACTTGAACTCCTTTAAAGAACGGTTTCCGGACGATAACTTTGGTTACAAACCACTAAATGTTAACAGAGATTTGGCCCGTTGTCGACTTAAGTTCCCTAAAAGCATTGTTTCCGGAGTAAAACTCAAGAAAAGCTTGACCTATTCAAATATTTTTCTACACAGGTTTAACATGATCAAATAAAGCACAGGTCAAGTTTAACTTTGGTTACAAACCACTAAATGTTGACAGAGTTATGGCCCCTTTTCGACTTAAATTCCCTAATTAACACAGTTTCCGGACAATAAATCACGAAAGGCTTCAAATATTAAAACTAATTTAGGTTCTTGGGTGAAACATCATACAATATAGGTCGGTCTCGACTTCGGTTACAAACCACCAAATGTGTATAGAGTAATGGCTCCTATTGAACTTAAAGTTTTCTAAATACCCTGTTTCTGGATGATAAATGTTGACAGGTTTAAGTATTGTTATACTACACAAGCTCAACATTATTTGACTTTGGTTACAAACCACCAAATGTTGAGAGATTTATGGCCCCTATTGAACTTATTTTTGCCAAATACACTGTTTCCGGATAATAACTCATGGAAGGCTTGACATATTCAAATAATGTTTACTAGGCAGGTTTAGCATTATACAGGTCTAGTTCAACTTTGGTTACAAACCACCAACTGTTGATATAGTTATGGCCCCTTTTCAACTTGAACAAATGGAAGAAAACCGCAACGAGGTAATCGATATCCAGCCTACAGCGGTATGTAGAATTATGTAGGGAAATTATCTTTAACTCGTCATAACTTTATTATCGATTAAATGAATCCTTAGGTGCAAACGGTTTGATTAAATTCAATATTTTATCCATTCATTGGAATATTTTTTAATGTTTAAAAATTAAAAATTTTAGTCCTTTTTACGTTTCAAATAGGTCACCATCTCAATTTACTATAAATTTCTACTGAAAATCGGATTGTTTTGGTTAGTTTTTACGCCAAAGTTCTGAACGGTTTGCTTCGATGTCCGAAAAGTATTCTACCAAAAGCTTAGATGCAAATGGTTTTACAAAATATAATATGTCTTTTATACAATATGTAAATTTTATGCATTTAAACAAATATTTTTTTAGTCCTTTTTGCGTTTAAAATTAGTTGGTATTATACCTTTTTGGTCAACGTCAAACTTCGGGATTTTACGCGACTTTTGTTCGGGGATGACCACTATCAACTGATAAGATCTGTGTTTGTCTCGGGGATATGGGTTTAATGGGGGTAATAAAACAAGGACAATATATAGTGGAAACTGAGGTTTCTTACCAGTTTCGTCATCATATATCGAGTCTAAGTCTCCGAAAGGGGTTTGACTTAATGGAAAATAGAAGATCACACAGACATTAAATGAAATCTGAATCTTTAAAATAATTTCACTTGTTAAATAAAGAATATACTGGAATCTTTATACGAGTTTGTGTACACGTATTAAACAAACATCAATAAAAAAATACATAAGTTCAATGGAACTAGCGAATATATTTTAATAGATTCGAAAAAAGTTCATATTATTTAAAAATGTATTTTATGAAACTTTTTATTTTGAACGTTTTTTATTGCATGTATTTAGATTTTGGTGCTGGTTTTTTTCTTCTTACACATTGATCAAGTAGTAAATTATAGACAAACAATAAACCTACGGGTTAAAAGCTAACTTTTACAAATTGACAGATATTTCAGTGAGTGGAAAACTCTCGATGCCTATATATAATGGACTATGTTTATTTCATTTTGTCAATTTAAACTGTTTTATTTTTTCCACTTTCTATTTATTTGCTTAACGGATATCTGTTAGATTTTAAAATAATAAAAATAATTACGACTTTTCAAGATTAAGTGTGCACGGATTAAAAATATTCGTATAGTCTACCTATTACAGCACATAAACTATTTTGAAGAAAACATAATCAGCTGATAGTTTGACCCTTCTTCAGTTGTGGCCCCACTTCCGTGGTCAACTTAATGCGATTAGATTTTATGACGGTATCATAAAGATGGCTATCTGAATGCCCCGATTGTTATCAGGGATAATCGTGTCCGTTGTGGAGGGATAACATTTATTATTTACCAATAATATCTTACCAAATGCTACACTATGTCATACAACAATATTATTGTTATATATTTCTGTAAGCATTTTTGTTGAATTCAAAACCTACGTAGAGTCAAATCGTTTCCATGTTATTACATGACCATATTATATTGTAAAAAATTATACATGGTATACGTCTGAATAAACATGTCTTGTCTTGTCTTGTCTATTAATTAATAAGAACATTACTTTATTAATTCATTTAACTTTTATAATGCGATGAAAATAAAGTTGGTTGTTTTGAAAGCGGTGAACACTTTTGATGATAAACTAAATCACTGAAAAAACTTCTGTTTATCAAACTTAAACAATGACCAAAACCAATATACAACTTTTTATCTAACAAACATAACCTCTTCAATGATCAAACAGGAACATTAGGAAATTCGCATGTCTACATTTTTGAAATAAAAAAACAAAAAAACATGATTTTGTTTATTAAAACTATATCTGTTTGATGTTTGCGTTTCTTTTGATTAAATAAAAAAATATTTGAAAGATTAATACAAAGCTATTAAATATATAAAAATTAACTAACTTAAAACTTACTAAAACATGATAGTTTTTTAAACTATATAATTTTGATGTTGACGTTTCTTTTAAATCAGTATAAAATATTGTGAACATAAATACAAAGCAATTACATTACATGTATTGAGGTTTATTGTTTCTGAGTATAAGACACCAGTTATATACAATTTAAAAGTAAAACTTATTCAGTTGATTCATTATGCTGAAGTATGATTCCTTTATTTATTAATAACGTCCAATTGATTAATGCACATTATGTATTATTTTATATTCTCAGAAATCGAAGAATCAATTTAATTTTATCTCTTTAAGGACGATTCTTGCGGCTTAACATTGCAATTTAACTTATCAGTAATTTTCTGATTGCCTAGGGACTATATTTTATGACCCCTATCGATTGAAAGCTATAAAACATCGGAAAACGACGCCGGGTTTTGGCAATGATCGGCTGGAATCATCGAAGCGGCTAAGTGGATTATTGCATTTTCCATAGCGCACCAGAGTGGCGGTTATTTTCCATAGCGCACTTGAGTGGCGGTCATTTTATACAGCGCACCAGAGTGGCGGTTATGTTCCATAGCGCACCAGAGTGGCGGTCATTTTCCATAGCGCACCAGAGTGGCGGTCATTTTCCATAGCGCACCAGAGTGGCGGTCATTTTCCATAGCGCACCAGAGTGGCGGTTATTTTCCATAGCGCACCAGAGTGGCGGTTATTTTCCATAGCGCACCAGAGTGGCGGTTATTTCCATAGCGCACCAGAGTGGCGGTTATTTTCCATAGCGCACCAGAGTGGCGGTTATTTTCCATAAGATCCCTAAAACACGGTTTCCAGACAATATCTCATGTAAGGCTTTACAAATTTAAAATAAAATAGATACATATGTGTTACATCATAAAGCATTCTTTTTTTGAAATGGATACCATAGTTTGGTGACAAGGCCATATTGTGGGGTATATTCGTTACTCTTGTGACAATTATAGTTATTATTATTATTATTATTATCATTATTATTATTATTATTATTATTGTTATTGTTGTTGTTGTTGGTGGTGTTGTTGTTGTTGTTGTTGTTGTTTATGTTGCTGTTTTGTTGTGTTGTCGTTGATGCTGTTGTTGTTTTTTTTTATTCATTTATGATTTGTTCTGTTTTGCATCAAGCAATGATTATATCACATTGGCTTAATATTAGTAATATTAATAGAAGCTTACAAACAGTAAGCAACATGTTTGTGGAAAACATAATTTTGGTATACAAAAACTATTCATAAAATCGTTAGCCATAGATTGTGTCGTAAAGATGTACTACTAGGAGTATCGTATTTATAAAGCATCGCATACATTGGACAGAACATATTCTGTGGATTATATTCGGACGTGTTTCATGAATCAACATTCAAAATAGACTGTCTAACTATAAGAGCTTCTTTGACAAAAATAGACAGCTTGAAAAGTTCTTCTTTCTTACATGTTCTCATAAGGTTTAAAAATTGGGTATATTGATGGCCGCGTGAAATTATGAGATTTTAAATATTTGGTTCTTATTTCCTTTTAACATGGACACATTAAAAGAAGGAATGCATTTTTATTGACAGAGTTGTAATTTTCTAAAACATAGTAGAACCCATAGTCATTTAGGAGTTTCTTGACATTAGTTACCCAATTTGACTTACCACAATTACAGTCTTTAAGCGCCTCATACAACGCGTAAAATTATATTATCACTTTCTATAATTGTAAACCAGTATTTTATTATTCGGAAGTATCTGTGGACATAAAGAGGATATCTGCCTAGTTCGCCATAGAGTGGTGCAGAACAAGTATTACTTCTTACCTTTACATTGATAGATAGATAGACAGATTTATTCATACCCTTAATAAACGTTCACAAAATTTTAGGTGTATTCGTTCAAGTTCTTTTGATTTGGTGTAACCCCAAGCTTCACACGAATAATTAAGTATTGGTGATACAGAGAGACAGACATACAGACAGACAGTTTATTCAGACTTATACATCACTACATCGTTTTCATACATGAATATAGACATTCTTTTTTGTCACGTAAATAGGTATAACAGTATTTAATTTTACAACATAAAATGGTAAAATAAACAAAAGCTATGACAACAAAACTAGAGTTCTACATAGGCGGTAACGAAATCTTTTTATGCATCTTTATACAGTATTATCGTATGGAAGGGTATATCCGCCAGTACATTCATGCTTCAAAATGACAATTACATGTTGCTAAATTACAATTGCCTGCTGCCAAATTACAATTGCATGTTCCTGATGACAATTACATGTTGCTAAATGATAATTGCTTATTGCACTGTGTTATTCGTTACTTATTAACTGCAACTTCCATGCGTCCTAGTGCTTCTTTATTTCGGTTAATGAAATTAAATCACATATTCTTGCGTGTAAATGACAAATGCATACTCCCTGTGTCATCGCTAAGTGTTTTTACGAACAAGTTCATATTGCTTTGTACAATTTTTTATGTGAATTTGATTAAACCTAGTAATGATAGTTTAGGCATTAAACGATTGAAGGTTTAGCAAGGCGAAAGAAGCAAGCATTTAGCAACAAGAAGTCACTCAAATGCGACTTGACAATTTGTAATATCTAATTCATATGTAGCCGGTAATCAGTAATTTCGGTAGTGTCCGTAGAATCGCTGGGAAATATCTAACTCCGAGCTACTTGTTGATTAGTTAAGCTCCTGGCTATTTTGGTCGAAGGAAGGTCCCGTTGTTCGTCCCGCCTCTGCGAATCAGTTAACGGCCGAGGAAAGCTAGTGTTAGTGAGAACAAGCATGGCAATGTAGAGCTAATACCTTTGACTGTCAGTACTTTCGTCCGTACGTCCGGGTGCCTGTCTGTCACAAAGCATGTCGTATCTATTTTCGTTTTTAAGGAATTAAGGCATTAATTGAAAAAAGAGAGTTTTGTGTTCAGTGTATCAGTCCTGACGGTTTGCGCATTAACTGTCCGTACGGATGACTTTCAGACCAACAACGTATCTGTCCTACAACTTCTGAATAGCTTGAAGCACTGTCCGGGTAACTCAGTGGTTGGTAGACTCGCTTTTCATTTAGGCGGCCCTGGTTCGTTCCCTACTCGGCGCATGTGAGTATAGTTGGTGGTCAACATACCGGATAGCTAGAGTTTCCTCTTGCGCTGCACCATGCACTGTGTACTGAGAACCCCCTCCCCCCAAACAGCACAACCCCACATCAGAATGTAAAAAAAATACAACAGAAAAAGTTATTATTCAAATTGCGTCCAACTTGTGATGTGTTTAAAAGTAAATTAGGCAGGGGTGCTGGTACAGATACCGGGTCCCCACGAAATGCAGTGGCGCGGAGGGACCACATAAATTACGAAATACGCACATTCAACACAAACACACACACACATACACGCGAGCACGCACGCACGCACACACACACACACACACACACACTTACGCACGCTCGTACACACACATACACATCAACACATATGCACGCACGCACACACATACACATACACACGTCCGCCCGAGTGTCCGTCCGTCCGTCTGTTAATGCATGTGTATACATATATATATGCATATATCTACTGCTTGGGTTACTCATGAATATTTGATGGAATTGATAATAGAAATCCACAACAACATTAAATCGCTATTACTCGTTTCTTTGCCGTATTTTGTTTATTATTTCATGTTTGTTCTGTAATTAAAATTCTGTGTGGAAAAAAATAATCTTAACAATTACATTCACCGCGAAATGTACGGTCAACAGAACTAGCTTGGACTCCAAAATTGTTATTATGACAAAAGCAGTCTACGATAACATCTCCGGAAACTATCGAACATCTGACTTTGCTTGTCTCCTGTATATAGTAATTTGCGCTAGAAAGTCAAATTCTTATTGGTTCCCTGTAATGTTATTATGCATTAAAAAAATCCACTACTTAGTTAATCGCGTGTGACAATCAGCAACTACAAAGTAAATGGGCATAGGAATGCAGAAAGGACTATTATGAATAAACATTTCAATATTGCAGTAGGCAAACAAAAAGGCTGAAAGCACTTGTCAATTACATGCAGGAATCAAGAATTTGGCATTAAGAAGCATGCAGTTACCACAAAGCAGAACGCATATGCATGTAAATAACATAGCAATGTCATTAACTGGCGGATATGTATGTCGTTCCATTATGAATGTCATAATGCAATAGGCAATTGTCATTTAGCAACGTGCAGTTGTCATTAGCAACACGCAGTTGTCATTTAGCAATATGCAATTGTCATTTAGCAACATGCAATTGTCATTTAGTAACATGCATGTAGTGGCGTATATACCGTTCCATATTATTGATGATTGAAGTTCTGATTACAATAGCTTCTTTGAGGTATTTACATACATTTGTCACATGAAGTTAAAAATGTTTGGAACTTATATACAGACGGGTTAACATACAATATCCGGTTAATATATTTTTTTCTTAATTCAATATAACAACAGCATATACATATAAAATGATATTCATCTTCTATGTCTCTATCATTACAACACAAACAATAACGTTGATTTCGTGGTATGTTATTTTGTGCGTATCTTCCAGTTTGTATTCTCAATGGGTTTGCAGAAACCCTTAATCTGACAAAAAATAACATAAGCATCCAAGAAGTAAATCTAAGTATGCTTCGTATTCTAACTAAGTTTTAAAAATGTATACATATGTTGTTATTTTTTTACCATACCATTCTTGTTTAAAATTGCCAATTAGTCTACATTTGAATTCACTGATAAAAGTATCAACTTGTACCGCATTAGGATTTTCAAATACATAACTAAAACCATAGCAATTTAACATTTTATTGACATTCGAAACCCAATTTGTATAACATTTATTACAATCATTTAAAGCTTGATTATAAATAACTTGTATTATAATATTTTTATTGTTAAGAATTTATTGTATATATAATATTTTATAATTCTAACAAACCTGTAAACATGCCAAGGATACCTACCCACTTCTCCATATAGAGCAACATTACAAGTATTTATTTTAACCTGTAGCAATCTTTTGCAAAATGTTAAGTGGATGCGTTCTATTTCGTCTGATTTTGTGAAACCCCATATTTTTTAAGCATAATTTAATATAGAATCTACAAAAGAGTCAAACAATTGGCAAAATATTTTGAATATGTAGAAGCTTTGTTACGTTTGAGCAATTAAACTGCACTGTGGATTTCACTGAAAGTAATAGGCTGGTCAAGCTTGTGGTTAGTATTTAATGAATTATTAAAGTCATGATGGTTACAGAAATTTTCTACTTCTGCATTATGACAGCCAAGCAAACAATTACTTAAATGGGCAAAATATTCTTTAAAAGTATCTAACAAAATATCAGCAATATCTTGTTTTGATTTACTTTTTAAATATTTCCAAAATTCCTTGGGTTTACATTTTTTAAGACTTCCGATTTCTTTCATTTTGTACTTGTAACCGGTATTTTTACTTTGCGTTGCATCAGTAAAGCTCTGTTTGCGCTACTTTGATCGGAAATCAGGTGCAATCAGGCTCATAGTCAGGGTCATCGAATGAATTATTTACACAATCAAAAGTAATACAATCACATTTATTACCAACAATTCTATTTTTTTCTTTTTTCGCCACATATAGCTACACAACTAAGCAAACTAAATACAGTAATATCGTGTTCGATAGAATCAATGGCTCCACTCTTTCTTTTAGATTTACGGTTTTGAAATTTTCTATAAAAAGTGTGTGTAATATAACCATTTAGTGAAACATTACTTGCAGAATGATACCACGATTCATAAAGGAAACACATGTCAGAACAAGCAATAGTATTTACAAAATACGGTGACTTGTGTTTTTCCTGTGAGAGTCGATGCACTATCCACGAGAGAACGGATAGCTTACCCTCGGCGTGCCCCTACTCTTTAAACGGTTTCCTGTCCACGTATAAGGTATCGTATACCAGCCAAGCACGTTTACTCTGGTCTCTAGCGTCCTTCATTTGTTTCACAAGCTTCCGGTGCTTTTCTGATACCGCCTTCAGAAATTGTTCAAACATTGAATATTGGGTACCCTTCGGCTGTTTCCACTCTCTTCGCTCACGCGATCCTGAAAGAACGTCAACTTTGCCACAATATTTCTCGTTTTCCCTGAAATCGGTTGGCCAGATGATCGTTGAATCCGCTCAAACCGGATTGAGTCCACCATATCTTTCGAAAGCTTTAGGGCTGTCTGTAGATGCTCCCGCGGCTTTCTTTCTGACACTTCAGCTGGTTCATTTCCGGTCGAATTGTCTTCCTGAATGTTTGTAAAGATGAGGCTATTCCTCATCGACTGCGATTACGTTACCTCCTCATGCAGCTCCTCGCGCTGTCCCTCCAGTTTGCTGACCCTGTTGGATATCAGAGCTGAGCCCATATCAGTCAATTCCACCCTGTCATCTAAGCGGTTTAGCCCCTCCTCTGCGGCCTTAGCACTATCTTCTCAAGCAATGCATACTTTTCTAATTTCCTTTTTAGAATATGTGACCTTCTTTTCTAGCAACTGTATACCATCCAATCTCTTTTCCATAGAACAACGATCTTCAAAAGCAATCCATACTTTTCTTATTTCCTTTTCAAAGTTTAAGAAGTCTGTGACCTTCTTCTCTAGCAACTGTATACCATTCAATTTCTTTTTCATCGAACACCGATCTTCTAAAGCAATCCATACTTTTCTAATTTCCTTTTCAAAGTATGTGACCTTCTTCTTAGGCAACTGTATACCATTCAAGTTCGTTTCCATTGAACAACGATCTTTTAAAGCAATGCACACTTTTCTAATTTCCTTTCGAAGTTTGTGACCTTCTTCTCTAGCAAATGTATACCATCCAATCTCTTTTCCACAGAACAATGATCTTCTAAAGCAATGCATACTTTTTAATTTTCTTTTAAAAGTTTTCGAAGTCTGTGACCTTCTTCTCTAGCAACTGTATACCATCCATTTTCTTTTCCATCAAACAACAATCTTCTAAAGCAATCCATACTTTTCTCATTTCCTTTTCAAAGTCTGTGACCTTCTTCTCTAGGAACTGTATACCATCCAATTTATTTCCATCGAACAACAATCTTCTAAAGCAATCCATACTTTTCGAATTTCCTTTTCAAAGTCTATGACCTTCTTCTCTAGCAACTGAATACCATCCAATCTATTTTCCACAGAACAACGACCTTCTAAGCAATGCATACGTTTTTAATTTCCTTTTCAAAGTTTGCGAAGTCTGTGACTTTCTTCTTTATCAACTGTATACCATCCAATTTATTTTCCATAGAATGACGATCTTCTAAAGCAATCCATACTTTTCCTATTTCCTTTTCAAAATATGAGACCTTCTTCTCTATCAACTCTATACCATCCAATTACTGTTCCATAGAACAACGATCTTCTAAAGCAATCCATACTTTTCTAATTTCCTTTTCAAAGCCTGTGACCTTCTTCTCTAGCAACTGTATACCATCCAATCTCTTTTCCACAGAACAACGATCTTCTAATGGAATGCATACTTTTTAATTTCCTTTTCAAAGTTTTCGAAATCTGTGACATTCTTCTCTAGCAACTGTATACCATCCACTTTCTTTTCCATCGAAAAACGATCTTCTAAAGCAATCCATACTTTTCTCATTTCCTTTTCAAAGTATGTGACCTTCTTCTCTAGGAACTGTATACCATCCAATTTATTTTCCATCGAACAACGATCTTCTGAAGCAATCCATACTTTTTTAATTTTCTTATCAGAGTATGTGACCTTCTTCTCTTGCAACTGTATAACATCCAATCTCTGTTCCACAGAACAACGATCTTTCGAAGTTTGTGACTTTCTTCTCTACCAACTGTATACCATCCAATTTCTTTTCCATAGAACGACGATCTTCTAAAGCAATCCATACTTTTTCCTATTTCCTTTTCAAAATCTGTGACCTTCTTCTCTATCAACTGTATACCATCCCATTTCTTTTCCATAAAACTACGATCTTCTAAAGCAATCCATACCATTGTTATTTCCTTTTCAAAGTTTCGAAGCCTGTGACCTTCTCTAGCAACTGTATAAAAATTTCTGTTCCATGAAACAACGATCTTCTAAAGCAATCGACACATGTCTAATTTCTTTTTCAAAGTATGTGACCTTCTGTATGCCATCCAATTTTTTTCCATAAAACAAATTCGCTCTACCAGCGACTGTATAGAGTCCGTCAGATCCTTGATGCCTGGTTGACCGCCATCGCTCGCCATTCCGCCCCGATTGCCACTATCACTTACAAATACATCATGTATGACTTCTTTCAATTTGAAGAGTTTGAAATGTTTGCCTACAATTTTTATTCTGCTATGGAAGTAAGCCTGAAAAAAAAACAACACAATGTAAGCAATTAAAAACTTGTGTCACTTACATAGCGTTAAAAATACACAACCAAATATATAAGTATGATTGGCCGAGTGGTTAGCGCATGAGATATTTGATCTCAAATGTCCCGAGTTCGAGTCCCGGCGAAGGTACATTTATTAATATCATTTTTTTTCGATATATAATATTTGTTTGATAATATTCCTGATGGTTTAATTTTGTCACTTAACACAGTTAATGATATTTTTCAAAAACATGAACAATCTTTGAACAAGTCCCTTTAAATGCATGAACCTCAAAAGCACCAAAGCAATTTCTTGTTTGCCACAACAAAAGCTGAAAGTGATGTACCTTTTCTATACTGTCAGTATTTTAGACGGTTTTAAATGTCCGTGCATTAGATGACTTGAACAATAAATAAATCTGACAGCCATGACTAAAGCTGTTAAAATACTAAGAAATTAGTTTTTAATTAATAACAGCTTTGGGCATACCAACTGGCACACAAAAAAGCATCCCAAAAACAATTGCCTTGTCAATGCTTATTTTTATTTATGTTTGTCTATCTTTCCCTATCTTTGACTAAGATTTTAGCACTTTTGAAGTATTGTCAGTGAGTATATGGGTGATTATGGAATGGCAATTAGCTTCCAACAACAAGGGTACACACTAAGTCGACCAACGGAATCGACATACAATGTGAATGCACTCTCAATCTAAGAAATCAAACATACAGATATGGGGTCGAGTTCTCTAGCCACGATGCTGTTTGTTTCTTGGTCTGACAAGGTAATCATCACATCCGCATAGGCTGCAAAACACAGATATAATTTAATGTACAAAATATTTACAGCATATTATGAATTTGTTATAAAATTTCTCACACTGTAGGTCGCATTTTTTGTTAAGAATTCAAAACACTGTCTAGTGCCATTTAGGACATGCTACAAATATCATAAACATTATTACAGTATTTTAAAAGTTATTGTTTTTCAATGCTGAAGTGGGAACATTTCAACGAATGTGAAAACACTTAAAAATGGCAGCTGCAAAAAAAATCACCAATAGTGATTATTAGTTCATTATGATTTAACCGAACAGACTTCACAATAAATAACTAGTTTGTTTTTGAAAAAAAAATCCCCCACGCACCCCCATAACTCCGCCAAAAATCATCCTACCCTGACATTCAGAAGATATGCGCAAACCATACTTGGTACTGATCAATCCTGTTAAGTTGTGTCAAATTCCAGCTAGTGGTAACAAAAAAAGAGCAGACACAAGGTCTGTTATGTCAACAACTTAAAAGGGGCCATACCTCCGCCAAAATTCTGCCGCTGACGATATGCACAACTAGACTTGGTACTGATAAATCATGTCAAGTTTCGTCAAAATGCGACAACGGGTTAAGGAGAACAAGCGCAGACAAGGTCTGTTATGTGAACAACTTCAAAGGGCCATAACTCCGCCAAATATCCGTCCCCGACAGTATGCCGACAATATGCACAACTAAACTTGGTACTAATCAATTCTGTTAAGTTTCGTAAAAATCCGATAAGGGGTTAAGGAGAACAAGCGCAGACAATGTATGTTATGTAAAAAACTTCAATGGGCCGTAACTCCGCCACAAATCCGACGCCGACGATATGCCCAACTAGACTTGGTACTGATCAATCCAGTGGAGTTTCGTCACAATCGGACCAGGGGTTATGGAGAAGAAACGCAGAAAAGGTTATTCTATGTGAAAACCTCCAAAGGGCCATACCTCCGCCAAAAATCCGCCGATGCCGACATGCCGATGATATGCACAACTAGACATGGTACTGATCAATCGTGTGAAGTTTTGTCAAATAGGGGTTACGGAGAACAAGCGCCGACATTTTTTTCAGGAGTCCAAACATACATCCATACATCCTGACATCCATCTTTCATGCACACAATTAATATGTCTCCCTACCCACTACGTGGGGGGAAACATAAATATGTAAACCAAGTAGAATGTAAACTATGCTCACCTGGTCCCCCAAAGTTGACTGATCCAGTGCCGTTCTAGGCATCAACTACCCAGATAACCTCCGGTCCATCAGACTTCTTCACACAAACACAAATCACTCCATTCACTTTCTTTACAATGGTGGCACCATCCTACAGAAACAGCAAAGAAACGTTACATAATACCGGTAACTTCAATGATTTTTATCTACACAAAGGAAAAGAACCAAAGGTCACAGATAATTCTGACACCTATAGCATCGTGTGAGCTGTTTCTGATGAAGGTCTTTACTGAGAATACCCATTAAGTGCTGACAAGAGCTAACTTAATAACGTTAACCATGGTTATAAAGCAATAAGTTAAAAGTTCAGGCCTAGTAGACTTTATATTTTCATTTCAGTGCTCCAGATAAATATTTGTACATGGGGTACATGTACGCGTACTTCTGACAATTTGGAAATAAATGTACACCCACTAAGAAATTTGTGGGGCTAAATTTACACTCTATGTAGGATAAGTAGGGAAACATTTACATCCAACAATACTTTACGATATGAGCAGAAGACCAGAGTATGATAACAATAGCCCTTTCTAATGGAGCAACACCGTTTTAATACAATAATGTTACAAGCAAGAATTCCGAACATTATAATACTTTTTGTGCTAACTACTGAACATATCAACAGCACATTCAGGTATGCAGGCGTGTCAAAACTTCTATATTTGTCTATCTTCCCACAACTAATCTATGACAGCATCAGAAAATATGTGCACAAATGTACACCCAAATTTTATTTTCTCTGTGCATCTTCCAATACTTTGTGTGTATTTTATCTGGGCCTCTGTTAGTTTAGCTGAGATACCTTTTTAGGGCTTCCTTTATCTGCCCAAACACTGTGTTACATATCAAATGAGGTTGAGAAAATATAAAAAAATGAGCAAGTTGTTCATACTTTCGGCCTAGTAGTTCATATTTCCGGTCATTACATTTCATTTAAGCCGATATACCTTTTGAAGGACTTTCTTTACCATATTAAATACTTCGTTACATTTGAAATCTTCAGCGGCAGCACTGCAGGCTGAAACTACTTGAAGAGAACTGCAACAAAGATAACATATAGAATGATCACAAAAATCACGTGACACTTGTATTGATATTTAGATATATCTACTAACAACATACACAAAATCAGTGCAAGACAATGACCATGTTTATTTATGTATTACTTTGTCATGTATAATACTGGGATATTAAAAAGTCATCCCTGTGAACAATGACTTATTTATAATTATATGATTTAGTATATTGTATCATCAGCTTTACATGAGGTATTAAAATGATTGTGTGTCTAATACAAGTTACTAATGCATGGCCAAGCTCATGGCTGCAAGATTCAACATATTAAACAAGTGTTTGTGACAGGATGTGACTGCAGTCCCCTACCGGTGGATTGTTACAGGGAAAAATTATGAAGGACAGACAGACCAACCGACAACTTCAAAACAATATGCTGCCATATTTGTTATGCATAATCGTGATTTCAGATAAAATATTAATTTACATGAATTGACAATAGATAGTTATGATGAAGGAAAAAAATAAAATAAAATCAATAATGTACATAATGAAACACACAGCTCAATATTTATTACAGGTATATCTATAGAAAAAAATAAAGGAATAAAAAATACTTCCATAATCATCGTCTCACGATGATAAACATTTCTGCCAAGTAATTTCAAAATCAAACCAATTATTGACCGGACACGAACAACTGACCCCAATTTGGACTTTTGACTTCTAAGTGTGACCTTGATCAAGGAGATACGGACCTGGGTCTGGCGATTGACACATCGTCTCATGATGGTGAACATTCCTTCTAGTATCTTTTTCAAAGTCCACCCAGAAATGACAGAGTTATAGAGCGGAAACAAAAAAAACAGACCCCTTCCTTGATCTTTGAACTTTTAGTGTGACCTTAATCATGGAGGTACGGACCTGGGTCTTGCGTACGACACATCATCTCATGATGGCGAAGATTTCTTCCAAGTAATGTCAAAATAAATCTCGAAAGAACAGAATTATAGAGCTGACACGAAAAACAGACCCCATTCTTGATCTTTGACCTCTAAGTGTGACCTAAACCTGGGCGGTACGCACCTGGGTCTTACTTGCTCCACATCATGTCATGATGGTGTCATGATGGTGAACATTTCTGACAAATTATTTCAAAATCCACCCAGAAATGACAGAGTTATAGAGTGAACACGAAATGAGACTGACGGACGGAAGGACACGCGCAAACCTATTGTCCCCGACCGGTTTCACCGGTTGGGGACTTGTAATAAATATTGCCTATGAACCTATTTAATGTAGTTTTGTGCGTAAACAACAGTAAAACAATATGCTGGTATAACTACAGATAAGATCCTCTGGGTCGCTCACCTGAGTTTAAGGCATATAATGACTTTTAAGAATGTTAAAGCATGTTTACATCTGTTCGAAGTTAATGTAGACACTAAATGATCATGATGGACAACTAACAGCCATAATTTTAATAATTGCAACTAGAGTTTATTTTAAAATAAAACATATGTCTCCCCACCACCCCACAAACACACACACACGCACCGCCATAACTCCGCCCAAAATTCACCTACCATGACAATCAGAAGATATATACAACCACACTTGGTACAGATCAATCCTGTGAAGTTTTGTCAAATTCCGGCCAGTGGTTATGGAAAGGACCACAGACAAGGTATGTTATGTCAACAACTTGAAAGGGCCATAACTCCGCCGAAATTCTGCCATCGACGACAAGCACAACTTGAATTGGTACTGATCAATCCTGTGAAGCTTTGTCAAAATCCAGCCAGGGGTTACGGAGAACAAGCGCAGACAAGGTATATTATGTGAAATGCTTCAAAGGACAATAACTCCACCAAACATCTGCGGACAATGACATGTCGACGATATGCACAACTAGACTTGGTACTGATAAATCCTGTAAGATTTCGTAAAAATTCGACAAGGGGTTACGGAGAACAAGCGCAGACAAGGTATATTGTGTGAAAAACTTTGCCAAAAACCCGTGGACGACGACATACCGACAATATTCACAACTAGACTTGGTACTGATAAATCCTGTGGATTTTCGTCAAAATCGGACCAGGGTTATGGAGACGAAGCGCTTACATGATCTGTTATGTGAAAAACTTTAAAGGGCCATTACTCCGCAAATAATCCGCCGACGACGACATGCCAATGATGTGCACAGCTAGTCTTGGTACTGATCAAACCTGTGGAGTTTCATCAAATTCGGACCAGGGTTAAGGAGAAGAAGCGCAAACAAGGTCTGTTATGTGAAAATGGCGACGATATGCACAATAAGACTTGGTACTTATTATCCAGTTAGGTTTCGTCAAATTCCGACCACGGCTTATGGAGAACAAGCGCAGACACATTTTTTTTTCAGGAGTCCAGACATACACCCATACATACATCCAGACATCCATCTTTCCAGCACAAAATCAATATGTCTCCCTACCCACTACGTGTGGGGAAACATAATACATTTGGTACAAAGGCATCCAAGGAACATTTTCAAAATTGTCGGCTTAGCTGTATAAGATCACCTTTGATCTTTTCTTGCGATAATTATGCAGCGGGAAAATTGAATGCCAATAGAATGAGCAATTTTTTTCTAATTTTAGGGAATACAACGAGTACAACATGTTAATTTTTATTTGAACTGTGGTTGCATTTTATTAAAAATTATTCATAATTGCACCTTTCTATCTATTTCTATAGTACAATGTATTCAATCAATAACAAGAGGGCAAAGATGGCCCTAGGTTGCTCACCTGAGTTTTAGGCATCACAATGGCTTTTTAAAATTAAATAGCGGGTACATAGATGCTTGAAGTTAAATGTTTGACACAAATGATAACGATGGACACCTGACACCGATAGCCATATATGGTCTAACTGCACCGCCCTCTGGCAACCTTGTTTTGAAACAGATCAAAATGATTTTTATTCCATCATTAGGCCTGCTTTAACGAAATAATACCCCGTGGGATAAACTTAGCTGTATTTCCACCTTGTTGAATACAGCTACACGTGCATTATTTTGACGCCAATTTGTTTATTTTCGTGACGCCATTTGATGTTTTCGTGTTATTTGGTGATTTTATTTCGTTTATTTTGAACATAAAGACAGAAAATGATGAGATAAATTGAATACAAGGTAAATGTTCAGTACAGATAACTTTATTTGCTCAGCACAAAAACCTAAACCACTCGCTAAGGCTTGTGATTTAGGTTTTCGAAGCCTCGCTTAATAAAGTTATCTTAGTGTCATTTAAGGAACATTACTTTAAAAATATTTCAAAATCCAGCAAGTAGTTTTTGACGAGAAGATTGTCTAAATTGCCTATATGGCCATATACGGTCAAACATCCCCAACCCTTGGGAGCCATGTTTTTTAACGAATCAAAATTATTACAAGGAATTGGGTAGAGGGTCAAACAAGGAACCTTTCTGTGTAATTATTTAGAAATCCGGTTAGTGGTTTCTGACAAGATTGACAATATACGCTCAAACGTCCACTCCCACTAGTGGCCATATATTTAAATGAATCAATATAATTAGAAGGACTTTGGTATAGGGTCAACCAAGGACTTTTAAATCCAACCACTTGTTTCAGATAATAGAATTTTGTAAGTTTTAAATATAGTCATAGAAGGAAAACTTCCCCGCCCCTGACGGCCAGGTTTTTTTTACGAAACAAAATAATTTCATGGAATTTGGTAGTTGATCACCCAAGGAGCATTTCTGTAAAATTATTTTGAAATCCAGCCAGTAGTTTCAGGGGAGAAGATTTTGAAAATTTTAAATATAGCCATATATGGAATGTCAATAAAGCCATAGACAAAAATTAACTGTTAATGTCAGTGACAAATAAAATGGTTAGTATTCAATTTCCAGGCAAAATACTAACTTGTGAAGAATTGGAAATATTTCTCTGCAGCATCAATACCTTTCCAACACAGAACCCAGTATGGATAAATCATGTGCATGCAATAAGGAAGAACGGTGCAACTACCATTGTTATTTTCTGCGCATTTTACTGACTCGTTTAGGAAGTTGATAAGCAATCAGCCTTATTTCATTTGGTGTGTGTGTAGTACATTTTTATCTCATTGCACTAGGGTTCTGTAAAATATGGCCATCACCACCAGTAGACTTGTTATTGGGTAACAATTTGGTCAGTTGAGAAGGTTTTGCAAAACATTTAAATAGGATAGGAGTTCAAATAAGATTCAAGTCAACAGTTGCTGTGGTTGGTGTGTTTCTCTGATGTGATTTTCTGAAGTATAATATCATTATTACCTTGATCATTGGAAATATTCAATTTGAGTATTCAAATGTTATTCGAATATGGGTTGTTGTTTAAGTTTATGCCTTCATCATCATCATCAACAACAACAACACCAAAATTACAATATCATAAGCAACATTAACTATGTAATACAAACATATACATCAGTCAATAACAAGTACAAAAAACATGAAGTATACATGCTTGGCGTGAGAGTGCCACATGGATGGAGGTTAACATTTGCATTATCAAAATGACAACATCAAATACATATTTGAACAATAACAATATAATAATATATCATATATTTGTTTTGATTTGTGTAAAATATAATCAATTTATCCTAAATATATACGACTTTTCTCTTATTTTAAAGCATTTTAAACAAAAAATGGCTAGTTTTCTAAGGACTATTATGTTTGTACAATTTAAAAGCTCGATAAACTTGAACATATGATATTTGGACGGGACCTATAATATTTTGGAATAAGTTTTTTTCGGCACTCTGTGTAGTATGGACATTTTAATACAAAGTGGTATTCATCTTCGATGTCATTAAGATTGCATAACAACATTAACGTTGATCTCTGTCTATGTTCTGATGTCTTCCTGTCTCAATAAATAATTTGTGCGATGACAAACGCAATTTAGCGAGTATATCCCTATGCTTTTTATTTTCAACAATATCAAGATACGAAGATTTGTTGGAATACCGGTTTTAGTTCTTTAAATAAAACCATTGAACTAGATGCTGAGTCACTATTATGCCAGTTTGTGATGTACTGGTCTCGTAATCGATTTTGCTTTTGCCCAGGTCTTATAGGCTACATTTATAAACAGCTGACTTTATTAAAGTTGATTGCAAATAAGATTTTACTGAACACGTACTGATACATTGGCAATTTGTTAAAAGTAACCGTGAGTTCATACTACTTTGTAACAGAAAAATGAATTCTCAATTTCATTTTAATGCATTATTAGCCATTCATTTATTCCAAGAAATTATATTGGTCTAATGAAATTTCTTGCAATAATCCTAACCAAATTTACCCATCTACACTGCATCATTTTCAGTAGCTAAAGAATGATTGCAATATCATGCAATGCAATACAAGAAGATTTTCAAAGTTTTCGATATTAAGGAAAATTATCCGACCCCTGGCGGCCGTGATTTTTAACGAAACAACATGATATGAAGGAATTTGGTACACGGTCGCCCAAAGAAAATGTGTGTGAAAATATTTCAAAATCCAACCAGTGATTTCTGACAAGAAGATTTTGAAATGTTTAAATATAGCTATGTAGGGAACACTGCCCCGCCCCCTGGCAGCCATGTGTTTTCACGAATCAAAATGATATAAAGGAATAGACGAGTATCACATTCCCATTTTTAGCGATTATTTCGACACAATAATTTATCGGCGAATCGAAAACGAGGCTCGCGATGTATTGATAGTGGTTAATACTGGTTGCATAGCGTTTATTTACAGATTATTACTTTCAAAATGCTATAATATTCACCTGGTTTACTTTTGAATAAACAGAAATGGCATGGTACATAATATAATTATGATATATGATAAGAGGGTATCAGTTTAATAAGTATATTGTCGCTAAAAATGTGAAAAAAGGCAATTTAGACTTAGATACTTTCTCTGAGACTAACTGACTTCGTATTGTTCAAAATTATGTTATGAATTCTTAGGACATAATCTTGTTTAAACACATGACCATTATTATGTAACCAGATTTTGTATATATAGGTCCTAATTTTAAGAAAGCATGTGGCACAATTACGTAATCAAAGTTCATACCAATTAGTGAAGTAACACACGGGTCATTGTATCGGCAGCTATGCCACTGACTTCATAAATCTACTTGATAACAAGTGAAATAATTATCATTTAAAATTAAAAATAATTTTATTTAAGACAAAAATTTATTTTTATTCGCAATTATCCTGATCATTTGCTTAAACTGATAACAGTTTATAAATGGAATGTACAAGTCATGTCTTTGTACACATTTTGAGGACATATAACGATAATTAAACCCGCTTTATAACGTTTTAATATTAAATAATGATGTTTTATTGCTCAGTAATATTTGTGTTTGGTTTGGTTCTCTATCATTAGAGAGTACAAAGAAAAAACTTCTTTGATCAATTCTGGTTAACTCCGATGAACAAAAAAGCATACTCCGGGATATCACTTTCTTGCTCATACTGCATAATAATAATAATAATAACCATAATAATAATAATAATAATAATAATAATAATAATAACGTTATTTGTAACTGTCAAGCTGTTATATACTTACCCCATCCCAATCATGAATAAAAGAACTGCTTCTGTTAATTAAATATTGATTAATTAATTTAAATTTAATTATGGAAACTGCAATAAATTCAGCAATTATAGACTTTTTTCAATCATTAAAAATTTGGATCAGAATATGAAGTAACATAATCATGATGTCAAACATAGTTTCTTTAGCAGATTTTGCTATGTTGTGATTGCTACTTTATTAGCATTATAATTTAAGAATATGAAACATATTCACGTATGTATACATAATGTAGTATATAAAACAGAAACAAGTTTAATGAAAAAAACAAACAACATTTTATAAGTTCATTCGACATTTTCTCGAAGAACATTATCTTCCTTTATGGGAAATTACAGCCAATACATCGTCAGCCTCGTTCTGGATTCGCTTTATCAAGGAAGACAACTCCTACAGTACTCGATAACGGGAATGTGAAAAGGGTCTATTTAGGTCATCCAAGGAACATTTCTGTGAAATAATGATGAAATACAGCCAGTGGTTTTAGACAAGAAGATTCTCAAAGTTTTCAATATAGATATATAATGACAACTGCCTGGCCCCCTGGCTTCCATGTTTTTCACGAATCAAAATGATAAAAGGGAATATAGTAGAGGGTTACACAAGAAACACTTGTGTGAAATTATTTTGAAATGCATTCGGTGGTTTCAGACAAGACGATTTTTTAAAGTTTTCAATATAGCCATCTAATGAAAACTGCCCCGCCGTCTGGAGGTCATGTTTTTTAACGAATCAAAATGATTTTAAGGAATTTGGAACATTTCTGTGAAATTATTTATAAATCCAGCCAATGGTTTCTGACAAGAAGATTTTTGAAGTTTTACAGTTTTGTAAGCTTTTGATTTCCATGGCAACCAGAGTTTTCAATATAATTCAATTGAACTGAAGAAATTTTTTAAGGATCATTTCAGAGAAGAAGTTGTTTGAAGCAAAGTGTTGACGACGTTCGACGTAAAATCCAAACATATGGATACATTCGACAGTGATGATTCTGTTGATTCAACTGAGTCGGAACCCTATGTAATTCCACAACGTCGAGTTCGATATGTCCCCGGTTATCCAGTTACCAGTCAAATGTCCATCAGTCTATTGGTAAATCCAAATTCTGGCTTGGTTGATACTGAGGTTCAAACTACAATATCTCAGTCACCATCAGTTGATATGGCTGAATGTTTTCTGTCTGAGCAATCAAGCACTTCATCTATTCCTATCTTGGATCATAGTTCTCAAGTGCTAACTCACACGTTCAGTTATTTGCTGATGAACAGTCTAGTTTTCAGTTTGATTCTCAGCCTACACCACAACTTAAATCTCGGGCTACGCCACAGCCTACATCACAGCCTACACCACAACCTACATTACAATCAGAACTTGTTGGCCGGCCCCTAAGAGACAGAAAACCTCCAGATAGATATGGACAATAATGAATTTAAAGTTCACATTTTTATGTGTAAATTCATTATTATATGTTCTTGTACAGAGGAAGAGAAACACATATCATGTCCATGTCTACCAGAAATATTGTATATTATTTAAGTGTGTTTTTAATTAAATATTGCATTTCCAGGTTAATATTAATCATATTTAAATTGTCTTTAATTAATTGATTTAATAAGTAATATTTAGTATTATTGTTCGGCGTAGCTAACCCAACTTTTGACCTTTCTCAACATCCAATCAAATGTTGTGAAAATTTCCCGCTAGTAGTCATGAATGAATAAATCATAACATTGCATCGGCTGGTTTAAAAGAAATCCCCAACACGGCCTGCAAATAATTGGCTCCATTTCTCTTTGGAGGTGTATGGAAAAAATGAGCCAATGTGGAAAAATCCAGACATACCTTTTTACTTTGTTTACGTGTTTGACTAATTTCCAGTTCTGAGCTCAACCTCGGAAGTTGCATTGTCTCAATTTTCACTTTCAATTTACAGTGTTTTGCAGGCCGTGTTATATGACCTTGAAAATAGTCCCCTTTAATATTGCATATCGATAGACAACATTCCATAGAATACACTCGCTTACTAACCTGCGCCTATTAATAGTATACACGTCAAGAACACTGAATCTTTCTTCCAGCAAAATCATAGATAATAAGATTAATACTGAAAGGAGAATTACCGGTACTTATATTTATAAACTTACAATCCATGTTAATTTGAATAAAGGTTGGTAGATCTATTTATTAAGAATTATTTAGAATTGCATTTTCTCTTATATTCTCCTGTCGAGGCTAGTCAAGGTATAAACAGATTTTGCATCTTCCTATAAATAGATACTGGCGGAAGCTTCGGACGTCCTTATTTACTTTGATTTACTTTGATTTGGTATTTTTAATTTACGCGCGTTTTATGAATGCATTATGAGTTGTTCGCAGAACATCTTAAGATACCGCAATTCCAAAATTGAACAGTTTAAGAATTATGATCCTAACAGCTTTAGGCCAGTCGACTACGCGACGGTAGGAAGTACCGTTTTGAATATCGTTTAATTTGTTAAATGGTAATAATTACGATAATAATTTGGATTAGAATATGACATGTTGGGAAAACTTAAGTCAACAACTTTCAATGAAGGATCAAATATGACTGTACTCCCGGAAGAAAAGAAAATAGTACGTTATGCGACGTTCTTATTCATTAATGCATGAAAATCTTGGGTCACGAGGCGAGCCGAATAGAAAAAATCTAATACTTACCTATTCATCTCCTTATCGCCGACTCAAGTTTATTTGTTGAGTAGTGGATTTGTTTAATAGGGAATGTTTATTACTCATGTTATTATTTACGTGGTTATCATTATAACGTTCAATAACAGTTTAGCGGTTATTACGCAGTAGCGTTCGATTGTTACGAATCATTCCAGATATATTCGATGTATCACGATTGAGATCGGATACACTAATAATATCAGAAACTACAATAGGCAGAATTTTAAACGCTGAATATCGTAGCGGCAATAGCCTAGCGGTTAGCATGTCGGACTCGCATTCTGAAGGACTCGTGTTCGTTTCCCGGCAGTGATTGAGAATTCTTTCGTGTACTTTTTGGACAGTGTTGCTACTCCAGATGCTTAAGTAATTGAAAGGGAATACATTTTAAGACCTTTCCAAAAGAAACCCACAATATTTTGATAGTAACTCGCTTTAAGGAACTTAAGCCACTTGCTAATACGGTTAAAAAGCTTGTAGCACAGTATTTGCATTCATATAATGTTTAATATTTTTAATATTAAGCATCTTGTTTGTTTTAAGGTTGATATTGAGTTTTGTTCAACTCCACAGCATTTGACCTTTGACAGCATAATCATCTGTTTTCCACAAAGAGTGTCCGGTAATAAAACCCATAATTGTCGAATGTTTAATGTCGGAATGTCGAGTAGGAATGCCATTAAATTAATATATGTTTGTGACCCAAAGAAAGAGAACGCAATGGAAAATCGGAAAAAAAATTGTCTCATTAGGTTTCTTGCCAGACATATTTTTTCATTTTGAATTGAATTTTGTTAAACGGCTTTAAATATATTTTACTCGTACAGAGTTAAAAGCTACTGAAAGTGACTTTGTCCAGTTTTTACACCTGATATCGTTTTAATTAGTGGCATTCGTTTTACAATGGACCTAAATTTATCAGCTACACATTTGACGCAAACATATATTGAATTGAAATAATTCAATATAAGATTGAGAGAAAAAAAACGTAATTACACAATGACGATATATTTATTTCAAATTTTGATTTACATGTGTACGAGGCAATATTGTATTTAAACTTACCATTTTGAAAAATATAAATCGCTTAGCAATGTTTAAGTCATAATTACAACTAACGTATTTAAGGTGACGTATAATCACCCCTGTCTAATTGCCTAGTCTATATCAATGTCACACACGCTGGCATTTGATATTTATTTTATTATACCGAACACAATTTAGTTTAAAAAAGGTAAACACATGCTTAATTCTGCCCATCAAGATAGAATAATGTCTAAATCTTTCATCTTCAGAAATGCTTGCGTCAAAATATATCTTTTTCGGGTAATGGGAATTTATAATTGTATAGAAAGGTGAGGTATAATAACTCGATATATATTGTTCACTTGTTGATGACAGAACGTGTTGGTTTTATGTTATGAATCAAACGTTTAATATTCGTTTTATCTCATTTTTATGTATACTTCAAAGGATGGCACTATGGCATTTTATTTGTGTTTATATTTTGCATATAAAAATGTCAGGAGCCATTTTTTTATATATAGATGGAGTCACAATATAACTTTATCAGTGTTATATATGCCTATTTCAATATCCTGGTGAGTAATTACTATTGTATATTTGAAATACAGTTACGTAATCATTGATATATATGCCCTCTATAATAAATTTACAATAAATGTGTAATTTGTAAAGAACATGACTAGCTCGATTCTTCGATAACAAGACCCGGCTACATAAATATGTCTGGTGTTGTTAAAAAGCATTTTTATTAAATGAAATTGCAACTGAATCAAGGCCAGTATATCTTCTTTCGAAATCACTAACGTACCTCACCATAATGTTATAGTAAATCAGATCCGTTTTAATCTGTTAAGTTAAACACTGCGGACACCCCGGATCTGCTTTTATCTTTAACACTGTAGATACTATAGCGTTACTAAAATCCTTTTAAAAATGATTATATTCTTATAATCTAACAAACTGTGGGTTGGCTACGCAGAGTCTAAGTCCTTGAAAGGTGTTTGACTTAATGGAAGATAGATAAATAGTTTGACTCGACATTTAGTAAGGCCCAACTGGGGAGGGGGGGTCAGTCAATTACGCAAAAACTGCCAAAATGGATCAGTAACCGAAGACGTTATTTTTCCGTGAAATTCGCGAGAAAATGTACACATGTTACTTATTATTAATATGTCATATGTAATGAACTGCAAATTAATATTGTTTGGACAAATATAATTATTACATTTTTATCAGAGCAAAGAGGATATACAACTAAAACGTTTACGAATCCGAAGCTTTTGCATATAATTTAATGGGCGTTTATAATAGCGGATTTGCTATATATACAACATATGGAATGGGTAAACTATAAAATTATGCGGTAACAGGTCGTTAGCTGTTTTATTTGTTACAAGAAAATACTGGACCCCATGCTGAGCCTCCCACATGTTGATTCGTGCGCATGCGCACTCGTAAACGGAAATTCCCGGCCAAGTTTGGAGAAGCACTTAACTGCAGGCCATATAGGTCGCTATAATGCTGGCCAAACTGGATGAATTGAATCTTCAAGCACTTCTGCATTATGTATATTAAACAAAAATAATATGTACATCTTTATTACATTTAATATATAAAAGAAAACATAAGTTATAGATATTGAATATCTGTAGAATATACATATATACTGAAATAATCTTATTTGCTATGATGGAGGAGACACCACAAAATCTGGTTTAATTGAACGCGAAATACATAGTTACATCTTTAAAAGTATCAACTTGCATTTCATTTAATCACTATTCACGCCAACAATAAGGCGTAAAAAAATAAGTTTGTTTCAGTTTACATCATGCTAAAAAAAATAGGGTAGGTAGATAGTGATTTTATTACATTTTTATCAAAACAAAATACTTATTTATCCCCCAAAAAACACAACATTTAATTATTGAAAAAGGTAAATAAAACAAAAATCAATCTGACAAACCTAATAAAATGTTCTAGGGTCGGGGCATTTTTTAGGGTAGGTCGGATAACCTGAAACAAACATTTTTTTACACCTAACCACAAAATACAAAACTGGACATTAACAAAAAAACGAAGTCAATACACTATCTTCAGCCCGTTTAGCCTGCTGTCGACATAGGCACACTGGCCCGCATTTAAATATTTCCGCCAAGTTTGACTGAACACATGTAAACACAAGTTATTAACTGCTGCATTTTAGCTCACCTGAGCACAAAGTGCTAATGGTGAGCTTTTGTGATCGCCCGTTGTCCGTCGTCCGTGCGTCCATGCGTGAGGCCGTCGTCAACTTTTCATTCAAACAACATCTCCGCCTCAAATTCTTCTTAGATTTTTACGAAACTTCATAGGAATGATCCTTGGATAACTCTTTTTAAACATTGTTCAAATCGTCCCGGTGTATGTATGTCACCAGAGCTAAAAATAAATTTAATATGGGAAAATTTTAAAAATCCTCTCCTCTGAAACCGCACTGCTCAAATCTTCCATATTTAATATGTGACAACCTCTAGAAGTCCTCTACACAGATTGTTCAATTTATTTCGCTGGGGTCAAAACTGGCGAAGCCCCGGGGTGCCCACTGTATATAAAGACTTGAATAAAAAAAAAAAATCTTTAAAAATCTTCTCCTCTGAAATCGCCAGGCAGAGAGGTTTTCGTATTTGGTACGTAACATCCTGTAGTGGTCCATTTCAAAGATTGTTCAAATTATGTCCATTGAGTGATAAATGGCCACGCCCTAGGGGTCACATGGTTTATATAAACTTATATGGCAAGTCGACTGTAAAAATCGTATCCTCTAAAACCACAAGGCCCAGAGGTTTTGCATTTGGTATGTAACATTGTTTAGTGGTCCTCTACAAAGATTGTTCAATTTATTCCCCAGGGGTAAAACATGGCCACGACCTAGGGGTCACATTATTGATATTCACTTAAATAGCTACATGACTTTAAAAACGTTCTTCTCTGAAGCCGCAAGGCCCAGAGGTTTCGCAATAGGTATGTAACATTGCATAGTAATTCCCAACAAAGATTTTTAAATTATGCCCTGTGGTAAAAAGTGGCCACGCCCTGGGGGTCATATGGGTTATATAGACTTAAATAGCAAATTTACTTTAAACATCTTCTCCTCTGATATCGCGAAGCCCAGAGGTTTCATATTTGGTATGTAACATCCTATAGTGGTCCTCTACAAATATTGTTCAAATTATACCGTTGGGTTCAAACATGGCAACGCCCCGGAGGTCACATGGTTGATGTGCACTGAAATAGCAAAATGGCTTTAATAAGGGGGTTTCGTATTTAATATGTAACATTGTATAGTGGTCCTCTACAAAGATTGTTCAAATTATACCCCGGGGGTAAAAAGTGGCCACGCCCATTGGGTCACATGGTTAATATAGACTTCAATTGCAAAATTACTTTAAAAGTCTTCTTCTCTGAAACTACACGGCCCAGAGGTTTCGTATTTGGTACGTAACATCCTTTTGTGGTCCTCTACAAATATGGTTCAAATTATGCCCCTGTGGTAAAATTGGCCATGCCCGGGGGGTCATAGTGTGTTTTATTTTTGGTTTCAATTGACTTGCATCGTGAAACATTGTATATTGCTCCTCTACGAAGGTTGTTCAAATTATGTCCCTGGGGTAAAAAGAAGCCACCCTCGGAGTCATTTGGTTTCTATAGGCTTAAATAGCAAAATGACTTTGAAATTCTTCTCTGAAACCAAGAACCCCAGAGGTTTCGTATTTGTTATGCAAAATCGTAAAGTGGTCCTCAACAAAAAGTGTTCAAATTATGCCCCTGGGGTTAAAAGAAGTCACGCCCCGGGGGTCTCACTCTTTCTGTAGAAATATATGGCAAGTGGATTTGTCCTCTGAAACCACAAGGCCTAGAGGTTTCGTATTAGGTATGTAACATTGTATAAATGTCCGCTTCAAAAGTTGTCCAAATTTTGCCCCCGGGGGGGGGGAAGTGGCCACGCCCTGGAGTCACATGGTTTATATAGACTTAAATAAAAAAACGACTTTTCCTGAAACTGCATGGCTCAGATCTTCATACTCAGGTGAGCGCCTTAGGGCCTTTTGGCTTTCTTGTTATAAATATTATCCGAAACAATTGAAAACTTTGCAGCATTCAAGGAAACGGTCGAACGCAACAATATGTACGATTGATTATCACGGTCGAAAGGATTTTAATAAATTATAACGGTTCTTCGGTTATTGGTTCTCTTCGGTTATTGGTTCTCTTTGGTTATTGGTCCTCGACCGGTTGCCGTTAAATAACATACTGGTGATTGATATATTTCACTGTATATTTGTCTTCTTTTCAAGACACCAGACAAGATCTAGATCTTCTATTTGTACCGCTATTAAATTTACAACGAAGGTTAAAAAACCTTATAATTATTATTATAGATTATACTCACGACTACCAGATGTTCATATGGTGGGGTGTAACCTAAGATGGCGGTTTTTGGAAGTCTCGTTGTTTACTTTTTAATTTCGCAAATTTACTTCTTTAAACATTCAGGTTACATTAATCATCAGTGTCAAAACATGCATAAACATTCGGAAAATACAAGCGTTATAATTCAGTCCGAGGACTATAGCACAGACTACATACATTTTGGAAGTTTACATTTGTACCTTTCCACGCCCGATGTGAATGTGTCGCCGAGCCAACTCGTACCAACGGAACGCCGGATCAAGTTTTAGATATGTATTTTATTCGACCTAGTACTAATACAATGTTTTAATTAATTATTTTAACATGTGGAGATGTTCACCCATAGCCAGGCCCAACCATTAAACCATGTGACCGCTATCATCTTACATGACCAAAAAATTACACAAATACAATCAAGAAATCAAAAATACCCTTGTACAATATGTTTAAAGGAGAAATAGCATCTAGCATGTTTATAACATGCATGAAATGTAATGCTACATCTCATTTAAATCAAGATTATTACCATTTCCTTGTGCTAGCTTACCAATTCCTCAAATAACAATATCTCAGCGGCCACATAACTTGTGTGGTGAATGGTCATGAAATTATTTCTACGGCCATTCTCCCCATACCTCTGATTCAAGTAGGGCAGTTGTCAGTTACTGGCATGAGTGTGTGCACTTAGTAGTGGTAAACCGCTAAGGTCGGCTGAGCTTGCCCAGGAAAGTGTGAGTAGTTAACTGACCGCCGTGATATGACTGAAATACGTTTAATAAACGACGAAAAACAAAAAACAAAAACAAAACAA
The DNA here is from genome assembly GCA_027627225.1 of Congeria kusceri. Lineage (NCBI taxonomy): Eukaryota > Metazoa > Mollusca > Bivalvia > Myida > Dreissenidae > Congeria > Congeria kusceri. The sequence continues at coordinate 24,851,138 of CM051027.1, forward strand.
CAACAATATCTCAGTCAGTAAAACAGTGTCACCACTACAAATAAAGAATCTTTTAGTGTTACTGTACAACAACAAGGAAAATCAGTAAAAATAAATACAGCCCATCCCATTCGACTACCAATGATGAACATTTTGAATCATAACGCGTAACATCAAGGAACATCACATCAAACTCTACAACAAACTCGTCTCATCTACAGCCAGCTAAAGCAGCCCTGAAACATACAGATGAATATTTTGCTTTTTTTTAAACAAAAAGGACATCACTTCATTCACCTTAATACCAGATCGATTTTTCCAAATATGTCGAAACTTACACTGATTTCCTTCAAAACTAAATCTACTGTTATTTGTGTTACTGAAACCTGGACGGCGAACATCATATCGACAACTACACAATCATTAGAAAAGATAGGGACAGACATGGTGGTGGTATATGCTGTTATGTGAGAAATGATATTGCTTTTACTGTTAGAATGACTATAACACAACCAATGATGAATGTTTTTTTTATTGAACTTTATTTACCCACACCTTAACCTATTGTTGTAGTTACTATTTACAGACCCCCAAAACAGTCAAATTTTATTGAACATTTAGAAACTATTTTGTAAACTCGAAGGTCTCATGGAGAAACATACCTTCTTGGTTTGCTTAACATTTGCTACAAGCAAAAATCAAGTACATTATTTAAATCTTACTCTACTTTACTGAGAATGTTTGACCTACAAACAAGTAATTAATGAAGCTATCAGAATAAAAAAAACTTCCAGTAGTATTATTGACTATATAATTACAAAGATAGACTTTCACAATTTGGCTAATATAGTAGTATTTAATGTTTTCACACGCATGTATCACATGTTTAATTCCGATAACAACGAAGTTCAAGGTCGAATACATTTTCCTCAATTTTGATCTTTCCCTTCTCAATACAGCAGCTAGGTCGCAAACAACTAATATTAGCATCGACTTTCGCTACGAAACAGTGGTGTGAACTTGTTAAGTGTTTTTATGAAAATGTTACTTAAATTGATTTTATTTTGGAATAAAACAAAGTTAAATAGGGCAATCAAGCTATTGAAATATTATGTTCTTATTTGTTTCGGTACATGCACACATTACTATAATAATTATGATTATCATGTTTAATTGGCTTTAATTAATCTTGGTGTTAAATAAGAGATGCGTAACAAAACAAATGATGTACTTAATTTAACGATACAAAATATTCTTTACAAATTAAGCAAATAAAACTTGATGGAATAAAATATACGTAACGTTAAATATTATTTGGATATTGTTAGTTAAACTTCTAAATTACCACAATACCTGTGAAAACGCATGAGCCAACGTCAATAGTATAAAGACTAGACATCGATGATAATAACATTAAGTCAACCTATTTTAAAACAAGTTTTGGCTAGGCTCCAGAATAAATTCGCATCTGTTGTAGAATGTGTTTGCTATCTGAAGAATTTAGAACGTTTAAAATGTTCCTCGAACTAGCAAACGTTCTGTTTTATGGCTCCACTTTTGCCCAGTAGAGTTTGACATACATAATGTATGCCTTGTTATCAATTAAACGTTAGGTTTCAATAAAATTGGAAATTATGTGTGCGGACATAGTGGAGTCACTGAAAACTTCTCTAAAATTTACGGTTTTACAAATTGTCCTATAAACAGCGGAACGTCAAGTCGATGATCGCAAATAGCAAACATAAACGGATGGTCAAATTTAAACATCAGCGACATACACCGATCCCTTTTTTCGCAGCGACGGCGGTCGCGGCCTCTGTTCCGATTTCGTTGACGTCAACAAACGTCTTACGATGCACTTCGATGACGTACACATCGTTACCCAAGGCACTGAGGTCTGCCAAATCTCTATGTTTTCAATCTTGCCTGTTCAGGCTGAAAATGAAAATGAAATTAGTCCTGTTCAATAGCAATAAAAGTGCAAATAACCAATGTGAACAACCCCTTCACGTGAATCAAACGCTGGAAAAGCTCAGTTGTACGAATGTCAGTTGGAGGCTATGATAAACGATTGGCGGGCAAAGTTCAACCAGGCATCTAAGAATCAAACCACCAACACGTTCCCTCTTGGTTTCGTCTAGGTAGAATTCAATTTTTTCACTTATTTATGTTCATTAGTATCATTATCAGAACACGTACATTTTAATTTTGCTTTACTTGACCGCCCAACATGGTGATTCAGTTTGGTATGTTTAATGCTTATGTTTTCTGTGCCGTGATGCTGTGTTGCAATGTGTAGGACATATGTCACATGCCTTAAATTAATTACTAAGGATACTGTGAAACCAATATTATTCGTCTGACACTAATTTTCGTGGATTTCGTGGGTCAGCTCAACCACAAATTCAAATGTACGACGAACGTTTATGTCCGAAGTCATTTATCCGAAATTACTAGTACGTGCAATACTGTGACATCAGTCTAAATGAGCGAAACTACGTTTAACAGATGTTGGGTGAATTATTACTTCCCCTGATAAATGAACGTAAATGTAATCATTTACTTTAACAATTTTTAAATGAATTAATCATATAATATTTCCTTCTTGAATGAACAGATTAAACGCACAGAATTTCTGAAGTTTTTAAAGTTTTTAAAAAGATTGCTCAGTTGTCACGTACCGTAATTTACCATGTATTACGCGCATTTGTTTACCCTAAAATTCGGCTATGAAAATTTGGTGCGCGTTATACACGGTAACAGTCATTCTCAGTCATGTTTTTGTGTTTTTTTTAGGGAATTTTTCGTTATTTTTTATTTCATATTTAATTTATAATAATTTTATTAACAAAACATTGCTTTCTAATTACCTTGCAATTATATTTCCAAATTGAATAAACAATAAAATCCGTTATAAACACAGTCATTGATAATAACACCTGTTACAACTGAAAAGAGTGAAAGCGCGACATCATCAATTAGCCAGGCCTCTAAATGTGCAAGCCGTTAGCAACAGCATAGCAACGGTGTCAATCAAACTTCAAAAAGTCTTTGATGTGACAGCCGAACTGGGGCCAGCTTCTAGCGGTTTGTAGCAGTTAAGCGTGTAACACGAATTTAGTGTTACTTTTTATATAGGGCTAAATTCGCTGGAACGTCTCATCGCCGAAATATTATTTATGTGGTGGAAACCTAAAAGTTTAAATTTTCATAAATTTCCATTATTTGCGACAATTAAGTTATATACCAACGTATTTAACTTAAACTACACCTAAACGGATTAACATGTGCCGGAATTCAGCTGAAACGTTTGTTTAAATCTACATTCATGTACAGACCACCATGTTTACCTTGCCTCGATTAAACCTTCAAATATGCTTCAACCAATTGGATGACGAATGTAGTTGTTGATAGAATCGAGAGACCAATCGAAATGATGCAATCCATTCAGCGAAGCAGAATATGGATTAAAGTTTACACTGTGGAGGACAGTGAGATTATTTTAAAATGCAATAGTGTGCAGGTTAAAATGGCTCAGGCATGCAAAATGAAAGTGTTTTCATACACATATTTATGGAACATTAATAAGGAATGGTTTATCTGTCAAGGTAAGTAACTTTTATTGCAACCCGTTCACAATAACTATCTAATTTCGGGACGTGAAAGTAATGATCGGAACAATATAGACAAAGAAGGAAAACTTTCCACCACAGAAATGGTCCTTCCCAGGTATAGCCCAGCAGCAAACTTGGGTGCGCGTTATACATGGATGCGCGTAATAAATGGTAAATTACAATACGCGTAGATATTCGCAGTTTGTCACTTGTTAATTGGCATGTGCTTAACTGGCTTCGTGTCAAACTGACATTGATAGGACCCACTGTATTATTTACAATTACACAAGACACTACTGTAACAGTAACACTATTAATTGGATTGTTTATTACGATACTAGCATATTGCGCCTATGTTAAATCCCGCTAATTGGTACGGCGCTGGAACACTTGGGACCACGTTATCACGAGATTGCGACAATAAGAGACGGACAGTGTGGGTCATTGACATGTTGTTGTTTTAGCAGATGTCAACTGATTGTTGGGAGTAAGCAGAAAATCACATAGAAACTTGATTTTTTTGTGCGTGCAAAAAATCGAAATCCACGAATTTACGTGTCAACGAATATGCCGGTTTTTACGAGTCCACAAAATTTCATGCCAACGAAATTAATTGATCCACAGTATTGTTTCTATACTGTTTTAAACAAAATTGCTTTGGCGTTAACATTTTATTCTTTATAAATAATTGATACATTTGATTATTTAAGCTAGCCCCGAATCGTAACGTTACGGGCGCTCACACAGGATTTCCCGACATTCGCTGTGCACAGACGGGAGAATATGGTTACGTCCCCAACCGGACCCTTAAAGAAGTGTTTATGGCCGTTGCTATGGACCTTCCGGACTAGGCCTCTCATCAAGGCTCGTAAATATAAATTGTTCATATCCTTGAAAACTGAACGCTGCAAGAATAGTGTATAATATTAGTCTTTATTGAAACAAACACTCTAAACAGAGTGGTCTCATTGGTTGGACGTACTGTTATTAACTATCACGTGATTAACAAGTAGGGTTTGTTCTATGAATTTTTTATACATGCGTTTCACAGTAAGCACCACACAATATTATCTTAAAGGCTGAAGCATTCTGAAATAACATATTGGTGCAACTTATCAAACCAACGCCAATAATCTATACATACTATATATATTGTTAGAGTAAACAAATTAAGTATTGAAGGAAACACTGACATAGAAACAAATATGTACAGTAATGTTTAAACAATATTCTTATAAACATGTACGAAACGTAGTTACCTCAAATCCAGTTGTAGTCCGCACAGAAATATAGCTGTTTCCGTTGTCATACTCTTTGTTTTACCTTGGTTACATTAATGCAACAGGAATAATATTTATTTTACTGTTGTGTAATGCTGTGTTTCCAGATCTGTTGCGGACTTTCTGAAAGCCACATGTGCTCAGCGAACGGACGGACCGCCGCCACTATATCCGGACACAGCGCCACCTCCGTCAAGCTGGACACTTCCGGTTGTCACGGCCACAGTCACGTAGTGGCAGGAGTACGGAATATGTAAAGGTAAGCCCGTGTTGCTTCAAGAAGTGCCCCGTGTTATGTCTGGGAACCAATCTTCAGGCTCCCTCGTTTGTGAAGCATGCTCCGTTTAACTAAACCGATGTGTATCTATTGTAATATGCAAACAATTCAATAAAATTGTGTTGCAAATAAGTCTGGTGTTGGAATGGAAATTTATCATATTCAGATGCAATATTTATTCCCTGGAACATGTGACAGTTAATTACAATTACATCAAACGTTTATGTCTTCCTCATATTGGATAGTACATGGTACAATCTTACTATAAGGTTATTACGGTATTCGCATAAATCAGTTAATTAAATCGATCCTGATATTTAAAATTACAAAACAATAGCGTATGCACAACCTTCGGGTGTTCAGATGGAAAATATAACATTCAGTTACAATGTGTATGATCTCGGAAATAAATGTGTCTGTATTTTGTATTTCAAAGCATTTTACTCCATTTGCAGAAGCTTTTCATTTTGATAAATGTGTACCATATTTCAGAGCGTTTTCATTGTTTTATTCAATAACTGTGATAAAAGATCGTTAAATGGTGGGCGGAGCCTAATATGCAATCTTACCGTGCAATAAGTAGCGTGCAGTATATTCAAATGTAGCTGTAATTTATACGTACGCTACTTATTGCACGGAACGACCTCACTGAGCTGATACATTGCGACAGCGCTAAATTTGTAAATCCCAGCATGTCATACATCACGTGACGTCTAGGAACTTTCCATTGGAATAAGTATCGTATAAAGTTGCGATGTGATTGGTAAATATGGTATAAAACGCGTGTAGCACCGTTTGACCTAAATATGATAACTAACATATTTCGGTCTTAGTGTGCTACAACTATTACATAATACCGACAAACAGCTTAATTGGTTAATTTAGAACGCAGTCAACCATATACATATGTGCATTTAAATATAACAATATGAAATCCCAGATGATAAAGCAGTAGAGAACTCATTATTATTCAAGCATTATTCAAAATGCTGACAGTTTAGAAAGACTGTTAGCAACAAAAGAAACTGAAAGCATGTGAACTATGAGTGCATTTTTGCTAAAAAGGAATCATTGGTTTGAATGTTAGCTGAATTTCCCACCTTTAAATTTGATCATATGGCTTCTTATTCAATAGTATACGAAATCATAGTAAACATTAATTTTTAAGTAACAAATACATATTTTAAAAGCGAATTATCTAATGCAAACGGAATTATATACATGCAAGTTTACAAGTCAGTCTGCGACCGGCAATGCAGAATAACCGATGAAGCAGGTAGTTGGGAACATCGGTTATAAGTGCATCGTAGCCTACTAAGTCAAAAGTAGGTCATACGAAGAGCGCTCTTGATTTTAAACTACAGTTTAAAATTAATACATTGCAGTAACTTTTGTCAAAATATTCAGAATAGCAATCGGTAACAAGAAATATCACTGTCGCAATGAGTAAAAAGTAACTAATGTAGCGCATTAGTTTAGTGGCCTTATTCCACTGAAGACACTCAAGTGAATATTTCGGTTACACACACGTAAATATCGAGAGAAGGGGTGTCATGAGTTTGAAGTAACGTTTGTAATACATTGACTTTTTTAGCTAATGTAATGGTTATAAATCACACGATGTACACATAACAACACATAAGGCATACGTTATCTTAAATTATTAAAAGATAATGATACAGGTGGGAATTATTTTTGCTGTCTTGAAGAAGGGCTCGTCCAGGTTTTGGTTTACTGACTCGTAGCCTGCAAAGAAACAAAGGAATTCCCCGTGATACATGTTCTGGAAATGACCCTCTGAAAAGACCGCTTTTGCCAACATTCTAATAACACCAAACAAACACAAGACTCTACTACGATTAAAACTGAGGACACGGTCATTGGAACGTTTTGGGGGTTTTAACCAATAAAACCTCACTCTTGGCCAACTTAAAACGGTCATTGGAAAGTATTTGGGGGTTTTAACCGATAAACCCTCACTCTTGGCCAACTTGAAAAGGTCCTTAACAAGTGTTGGGGGTTTTAACCGATAAAACCTCACTCTTGGCCAAGAATTAATCACACACAATGCATACGTTAATAATGAAATATTGTCATAACATTGCAGGTATTAAAACATAGATCGCTCCGCCTTTCTCTTTGTCTAAGATTGTTTGTCCAAGCATTTGAAGTTAATTGATTGAATTAAGCAATCATGTTCTATTATTTACCACTGAAATATAAAACCATAATTAGTTAACTCAGTCCTTTATTGACATAGCTACATTCCAGGCGCGCTAAAATATGCATTATGTGGCTTGTAATGAATCAACGACTCATATCTTCTGTGACTTGTAACAGGTGTCTTATCTTTTATGTATTTACAGATGAACGTTCACTCATTGTCTGCGTTTTCTTCACAAGCAAACCAACATGTTTGGAATAAAATTATATGATTCATTAATTACAATTTCCTTTAGTTTCATCATTCAAGAGGGACTACTTTTTATTGTTGTTTACATGCAGTGCTGTCACAAAAAATCACACACAAATAGAAATACAGTTTAACAGATTTACTCTCATTTATACATGGCATTGTCTAAAAAAGAATAGGTAATAAATAAATTAATTAATTAATAATAAGGTATTAACATGTAAAATGTATGTTGTTTGTTTCGCCTATTTGATGAGCATCATGCCTAAAAGAAAAGAAAGAACATAGAAAATGCAACAGAAACATAAAAAGAATACTTTTTGGATAAAAATATTTAATATTTATTATTGATTTTAAATTTATATTTATCAAACGAGGAAAACAAATGAAATTTAACAAACACAAACATAAAAACGCACAATTTTACAGATTAGGACAAATAATGGTTTAGAAACAACATGTTTCAGTCAAGTAACAGACATCCAGTTGAAAAAACATCTCACAATTTGTGTCAAGGAAGCCAACGGAAAACCAAACGAGCATGGTATGCAGTCATCCCGTGGAGCTTGCAAAAGAATACCACAAGAACACTTCGAAAAATGTGTGAACTGCATCAAATTGTCACCTCTGAGAGCTGAATGTCCTATTTATCATTGTAAAAATCCCATTTTCAAGTACGCAAATTACTCGCCAGCTGCGAAGCTCAAACAATTCTCGAAATAGGCTCATGTTGGTCAATTAGGTATAAGCCAAGGATGATTTGCACAAAATTCACCAGTTCATTTTCTCGAACATTTGTCCATTCACATTGCACAACAGGGCGAAGTAAATCTATATCTTGTACATCAAGTTTTTGGCGAAATGTTTAAACACACAGTGGCGAAAAGTTATCACCCTTTGGCGAATCGTTATTAAACTGTGGTGAATCGTTATGTGTCGAATCGTTGTTGTGGTGAATCGTTACCAATTCTATCACTCGGGGCCTGGAGTTTCATCAGCAGCTGAAGCAAAAGTAAAAAAAAAAAAAGAATTGTCATTTACTAGTAGCTTTGACCAAAACGATTACAATTTTCTTCATGTTCATAGTTCTATGCAAATAAGAGGCATAACAATTAACTTTTCAATTTATGTCATACATGTGATTAAAAGCATAGTATTTTGGCATATTGCTGCCACCACTTAACTATCAGATTTCATGAAATCTTTCGCGAAAATAATAGGGGATTTCATGAAAACAGATAATTATCATGAAGACTCTACCATAGCATAGCATCTGCCTACTGTACAGTAGATATTTTCGGCCGATGAAACACAATTCCATAGATTTGATATTTTGATCAGCAGTAAAATTATATAAGTCGTTTACCTTTTGCTCGTCTTGATTTTATATCCACACTGTTAAGTTATATTTTGCCGAATTTCTTACGCAAAACTTTTCAACACGAAGTGCCAAAAAATGTGGTGTTGAAATATTTGCTCAACACACGGTTTTAAAATGCATGCTATATGGGGTGTAAACATTGACTAACATTGAGGGCTTAACGGGTCGTTTTAAGAAAGAAATAAAACATACACATGAAACATTGCGTTTGAAATTTAACAATAAACATCAATTATTTAAATATATGTTACCCTAAAGTAAGGTTCCAACCACACACGTATATGGGCGCTTACAGTCGTAAATCTAAACTAGACCGCGTTTCAATATGTCCGTCTCTTGCTACATGTATATGGATATAAAACACCTTTTTTTAAATTGCTCTTACGAAATATGAACCAAAACAAAAGTAAATCAAAAGCAAATTTTATCACTAGAGCTACTATATTATATAAGATAACGTTGTACACAACGCTACTGCAATGCAGGGGTCGGAGCCTACGAATCATTCTTCAATGTATTGATGCGCGAATTGCAAAAAATAAATCCCAAATTAATTTACTTTTTTTTGAGGTAAAAATTTAAAATATACTCACAATTGGAATTATAATTATAAGAATTGAAACGCTCTTTTCGGCGCTTCATCGATGTTTGAAGGTCAGTTGTTTGTGTCTAATTTGTACATAAAGCCTTCGGCTTTATGCAAATTAGATACCAAATCGATGAAGCGCCAAAAAGAGCGTTTCAATAAAATTCTTAATTGTGTTTGCACATGATAGACAGTCATGGAAATGTAAGTAAGAAACATACAAATATTGTATTTGCAGTAAAACATGGTCGTGTCTGTTTTGGAATAAGAATATTTTCCACTCGTGGATGAAGTTTCAAACTTTTAACGACAACGTTTGCGACAATGTAGAAAATAGTCATCCATTATCAAAAATAAATGATGCTTCTGTTTAAGTATTATAAAATAACCTATTTAATGATAACTTAGGTCAAACTATAACGTTTTAAATATACACGTTTTTTGTAGAAACTGTGTAATTAAAGTAAAGTATTTGGAAACATTATCCATAATTAACACTGACCTGTATGAAAATAAAGTAATTTCAATTGCTGTCGACGTTGATCAGACTCAGAGTACAGCTTAGTTTACAGTGATCAAATTATCATTTTAATGAATATGAATAGCACTGTTGTTAGTGATCAAAGTATCATCCAAAGTCGTCATTTTGATGAACATCGCTAGCACTGGCGTTAGTAACTAAATTATCATCCAACCTTTTCATTTTGATGAAGATGGCTAGCTCTGGTGTTAATTACTAAATTATCATCCAGCCTGGTGTTAGTGACCTAATTATCATACAACCTTGCCATTTTAATGAGTTTGGGTATCACTGGTGTTAGTAACATAACCAACCTTACCATTTTGATGACCATGACTAGCACTGGAGTTCGCGACATAATTATCGTCAAACCTTGCCATTTTAATCAACATCGTTAGCACTAAAGTTCGTAACATAACAATCATCCAGCCTTGCCATTTTAATAAACATGGCTTGCACTGGTGTTCGTGACATACTTATCATCCAGCCTAGCCATTTTAATTAACATGGCTAGCACTGGTGTTCTTAAACATATAACAATCAGATCTTGTTATTTTAATGAGTATTGCCGGCACTGGTGCTAGTAACTGAATTATCATCCAATCTTTTTATCTTCATGAGTATGGCTAGCACTGTTGTTAGTGATCAAAGTATCATCGAACCTAGTCATTTTAATGAACATGGCGATCGCTGGTGTTCTTGAAATAATTATCATCCAACCTTGCCATTCTAATGAGTTTGGCTAGCACTGGCTAGTAATATAATTATCATCCAACATTTTCATTTTGATGAACATGGCTAGCGCTAGTATTTAGTTACATAATTATCATCCATCCTTGCCATTTTAAAGAACATGACTAGCACTGGAGTTCGTGACATAATTATTGTCTAACATTGCCATTTTAATCAACATGGTTAGCACTAAAGTTCGTAACATAACAATCATCCAGCCATGCCATTATAATGAACATGACTAGCACTGGTGTAAGTAACATAATTATCATGAACCCGATCATTTTAATAAACATGACTAGCACTGGTTTAGTAACACAATTATCATCCAACCTTGTCATTTTAATGAGCATGACTAGCACTGGTGTTTGTAACATAATTTACATCCATCTTTGTCATTTTAATGAGCATGGCTAGAATTGGTATTTGTGACATAATTATCATCCAGCCTTGCCATTTTGATGGATATGGCGAGCAATGGTGTCCGTGACATAATTATCATCTAGCCCTGCCATTTTAATGAATTTGGCTAGCCCTGGTGTTCCTGACATAATTATCATTAAGCCTTGCCATTTTGATGGATATGGCGAGCAATGGAGTTTGTGACATGATTATCATCCAGCCTTACAATTTTGATGGATATTGCGAGCAATTTTGTTCATGACATTATTTTCATCCAACCTCGCCATTGTAATAAGTTTCACTAGCCTGATGTTTCTGACATAATTATCATCCAATCTTGCCATTTTAATGAGTTTTGCTAGCACTAATGTTAGTAACTGAATTATCATCCAACAATCTCATTTTGAAGAACAAGGCTAGCATTGGTGTTAGTGAATTAATTTCCATTCAACCTTGCCATTTTAAAGAGTTTGGCTAGCACTGGTTTTTGTAAAATAGTAATCATCCAACCTTGCCATTTTAATGGGTTTTGCTAGCACTGGTGTTACAAAAATAATTATCATCCAGCCTAGCCATTTTAATGAGTTTTGCTAGCACTGGTATTAGCACAATAATTATCACCCAGCGTTGCCATTTTAATGAGTTTGGCTAGCACTGGTTTTAGTAACATAATTATAATACAACCTTGCGATTTCAATGAGTTTTGCTAGCACTGGTTTTAGTACAATAATTATCATCCAGCCTTGCCATTTTAATGAGTTTTGCTAGCACTGTCTTTATTAACATAATTTTATGTTTTGCTACCCTTGGTGTTATCAAAATATTAAAATAATTATCATCCAGCCTTACTTGTTTAATCAGTTTTGCTAGCAGTGGTTTTAGCAAACAATTATCATCCAGCCTTGCCATTTTAATGAATTTGGCTAGCACTGGTTTTAGTAACATAATTATCACACAACCTTGACATTTGAATGAGTTTTGCTAGCACTGGTGTTATTTAAATAATTATTATCCACCCTTGCCATTTTAATGAGTTTTCCTAGCATTGGCTTTAGAAACATGATTATCATCCAACCTTGCCTTTTTACTGAGTTTTGCTAGCACTGGTTTTAGTAAAATAATTATCATCCAGCGTTGCCATTTTATTGAGTTTGCTAGCAGTGGTTTTGGTAAAATAATTATCATCCAGCCTTGCCATTTTAATGAGTTTTGCTTGCAGTGGTGTTATTTAAATAATTATCATCCCGCCTTGCCATTTCAATGAGTTTTGCTAACAATAGTTTTATTAACATAATTATCATCGAACATTGCGATTTTAATGAGTTTTGCTAGCACTGGTTTCAGTAAAATAATTATCATCCAGCCTTGCCATTTTAATGAGTTTAACTAGCACTGGTTTTAGTAAAATAATTATCATCCAGCCTTGCCATTTTATTGAGTTTGCTAGCAGTGGTTTTGGTAAAATAATTATCATCCAGCCTTGCCATTTTAATGAGTTTTGCTAGTACCGGTTTTTGTAACATAATTATCATCCAATCTTACCATTTTAATGAGTTTTGCTTGCACTGATGTTATTTAAATAATTATCATCCAGCCTTGCCATTTCAATGAGTTTTGCTGGCACTGGTTTTAGTAACATAATTATCATCCAACCTAGCCATTTTAATGAGTTTTGCTAGCACTGGTGTTATTTAAATAATTATCATCAAACCTTGCCATTTTAATGAGTTTTGCTAACAATAGTTTTATTAACATAATTATCATCCAACCTTGCGATTTTAGTGAGTTTTGCTAGCACTGCTTTTAGTAACATAATTATAATCCAGCCTTGCCATTTTAATGAGTTTTGCTAGCACTAGTTTTATTAACATAATTATCATCCAACCTTGCGATTTTAATGAATTTGGCTAGCACTGCTTTTAGTAACATAATACTGATACAGCCTTGCCATTTTAATGAGTTTTGCTAGCACTAGATTTAGTAAAATAATTATCATCCAACCTCGCCATTTAAATGATTTTTGCTGGCACTGGTGTTATTAAAATAATTATCAGCCAGCCTTGCCATTTTAATGAGTTTGGCTAGCACTGGTTTTAGTAACATAATTATCATCCAACCTTGCCATTTTAATGAGTTTTGCTAGCACTGGTGTTATTTAAATAATTATCATCCAACCTTGCCATTTTAAAACGTTTTGCTAGCACTGGTGTTATTTAAATAATTATCATCCAATCTTGTCATTTTAATGAGTTTTGTTAGCACTGGTGTTATTAAAATAATTATCATCCAGCCTTGTTATTAGTGACCCAATTATGATCCAACCTTGCCATTTTTATAAATATGGCTAGCACTGTGTTCGTGACATAATTATCATCCAGCCTTGCCATTTTGATGAACATGTCTAGCAATGGTGTTCATGACCGAATTATCACCAAACCTTGCAATTTTAATGAGTTTTGCTAGCCCTGGTATTATTTAAAAAATTATCATCCAGCCTAACCACTTTTAATGAGTTTTGCTAGCCCTAGTGTTATTAAAATAATTATCATCCAGCATTACCATTTCAATGAGTTTTAATAGCCTTGGTATTATTTTAACATAATTATCACCCATCCTTTCCATTTTAATGAGTTCTGCTAGCACTGGTGTTATTAAAATAATTAGCATCCAGCCTTACTATTTTAATGAGTTTCGCTAGCCTTGGTGTTATTAAAATAATTATCACACAACCTTGCCATTTTATTGAGTTCTGCTAGCCCTGGTTTCATTAAAATAATTATCATCCAGCCTTTCCATTTTCATGAGTTTTAATAGCCGTGGTGCTATTAACATAATTATCACCCAACCTTTCCATTTTAATTAGTTTTGCTATTATTGGTTTTATTAAAATAATTATCACCCAACCTTGCCATTTTAATTAGTTTTGCTAGCCCTGGTGTTAGTAAAATAATTATCACCCAGCCTCACCATTTTAATGAGTTTTGCTAACCCTGGTGTTATTAAAATAATTATCACCCAACCTTACCATTTTAATGAGTTTTGCTAACCCTGGTTTTATTAAAATAATTATCATCCAGCCTTACTAGTTTAATGAGTTTTGCTAGCACTGGTTTTAGTAAAATAATTTTCATCCAGCCTTGCCATTTTAATGAGTTTTGCTAGCACTGGTTTTAGTAAAATAATTATCATCAAGCATTGCCATTTTAAAGAGTATGGCTAGCACTTGTTTTTGTAACATAATTTTAATCCAACCTTGAAATTTTAATGAGTTTTCCTAGCCTTGGTGTTATCAAAATAATTATCATCCAGCCTTGCCATATTAATGAGTTTTGCTAGCATATATATAACTTTATTTCCTCCATATATACGAAGAGCTGATCATAAAATTAATATCGCCTCAATTTACATAATAATCAAATATTCATATTTACAAGTTACAACTAACACTTTAAAAAGAGACTAAATGACATTCCTCACAAAATAGCATACATAATTAGCATTCTTGCATTAGCCAGTTGATCAAATTGTCGGAACTTGTATCAACATGCAACATTACAACAATTCTAGATATTTTAAGGCAAAAGCGAAAGGCTATAATATAGTCTTGTTTAATGTAGTTGCAGTGTATCACTTAGCAAAACAAGTTTCTGTTGTTGATGTTTTAAAATCAACAGTAAATATCATATAACATTTTGAGCAATTTAAACCTAGATTCGCGTGCAACGGCGAATGCAATACAGATCAGTTTGTCTAAATGCTGTTCCCGTGGTAAATTGCACCAGCTCAAATAGAAGTCAGCTCCAAACGATTGAAGTATCCTTGTGTTAATTCGCGTGGTGTACTGAACGTTGTATGGACAGAAGTTGAGCAGATGGTCAATTACGTTTTCACACCATCTCGAACACTTGTGACATTGCTCCGCGTACATGCGGGAAAACATTCGACCGACAACCCTATTCACAGTTTTTATAATGGGAAGCAACTCTGGGCGGTATGTTACAATGGAAAAAAGTACATATGAGTTACCGTCCTTCGGTATAATCTCGGTTACACTAGATCTTGTGTCCCACACACGTAGAGTACGGGTTTCTTTGGCCGGGGCTGTGATATGTCTGTAAAGAACACATTTCCATTGAGACTTTGAAACAAATCCTCCGGACTCCAGATATAGATTTAGGTACTCAATGAGGTTGTACTTACACAGTAGTCTAAATATATCTGGAATAAAGCCCAAACACTGTTTTTCATTATTCGTAAATCGAATCAGTCTATTCATGAAAACTTCTTTGGCCAAGTAGTTACATGAAAGTCTACTCAGCTGCCCCAAAAATGTTAGCTTTCTGAAGTCTATAATAGTCAATGTCTAATATCGTAAGCGTAAAGTCCGAACTGGTTGAAACTGTTAGTCACTGCATATTCTTCAGACAGAATCGATGCGAAGTCTCAAATCTGTGAATGTCCGTGTGCGTATAGGTGTTCCAGAGCTCGCATCCATATAGCGCTGTTGGTATAACGACTGTCTGGTATATGGTCTTAAGTGTCAGCGGTTAAATCCATTTGGATGAAGGCCGCTGTTGACGATGCTAAAAAATGTTCCACGCGGTTTATTGCATGCGTCTTCCATTTAGTTCGTCGTCGTAAGCGAGTCGTTGCATATCACTCCTAGATGAGTATATTGTTTTATTTCCTTTAGTACTTAAGATCTTAAGTACCATACTTTTCCACGAGTTAAACGCGTAGTTTCGTTAAATGCAATAACACCACACTAGTAAGAGTTATATTCGAAGCGCCATTTCTTGAAATAATTGTCACATATAGATAACGTTGATCGAAGTCCATGGGAAGATAGTGATACTAAGATCATATCATCAGCAACTGTGGGTGCACAGATTTTAATATTGTACATGCAACATCCACATTCACTCTCATTCAGTTCGTTAATAAGGCCATTGATAAAGGTCAGATACAGTATCGGTGGGGCTTAACTTCATTTCCTGGCCCCCTGCTTGATAAGAAAGGATTCGGACAGCAACCCTCTGTGTCGTACACAGGTGGTGATATTCCTGTATAATTCCGCGAAGCTCAGGAGGGATGTAGCGTCAATTCCGGCCTCAATCAGCTTGTAAAGGAGACCTTCATGCCAAACGTAGTCAAATGCCTGACGACAGCCGAGGAAACACACGTATAGCTTGCTGTATTTTTCTCGGGGGTAAAACACGCTTTCTCGCAAGATGAATGATGTCATTAGACAGCCTAGTTAGGTTATTCTTACAGCGTGTAACACTATCATCAAATATACTTTAAGAAACGTTGACGTTAAAGAAATCGCGCGGTAATTGTTGGGATCGTCCTTACGTTTCTTCCCGCCTTTGTGAAGTGTTTTAGAGAGATATGCTACACACCCTTTACCAACTTTCCTGTTACTCGGTGCAGATAGGCTGCTGTCTGAAACCGCATGATACCTATCAGAACTATTAATAGCGTCTAGGAAATGCAAATTATGTTGGTATAACCACTGTCCAGAAACACCACATATATCAATGTAACGTTTAGTAAGTAATGCACATATATATGCAGCTGACGGCATAATGCCAGTAGCGTTCCATGTCACTATATATAGAGTATCCATGGTTATAATGCAGTTAGTCAACTCCGCATGTCAGCGGTGAGTCCATTTCTCTATCACGGTTCCAGCTGTACACATTTGACTGGTTATACACTGTGTCATGACAATCAAAAGATGCCCTTCATGGCCTACCTTGGCGTCGGTATCCATCCGTACGGAGCTCAGTGCGCGGTTGCCATGGTTTTAGTAAAATAATTATCATCCGGCCTTGCCATTTTAATGAGTTTTGCTAGGACCGGTTTAAGTAAGATAGTTATCACCCAGCCTTGCTATTTTAATAAGTTTGGCTAGCACTGGTGATATTAAAATAATTATTATCCACCCTTGCCATATTGATGACCAAGGCTAGCATTGGTGTTAGTGACCTAATTATCATCCAACCTTGCCATTATAATGTTTATGGGTAGCACTATGTTCGTGACATAATTATCATCCAGCCTTGCCATTTTGATGAACATGGCCAGCAATGGTGTTCATGAAATAATTTTTATTCAACCTTGCTATTGTAATGAGTTTGGCTAGCGCTGGTGTTAGTAACCTGCCGGTAATTATCATCCAACCTTGCCATTTTGTCGAACATGGTTAGCACTTATTTTGGTAACTTAATTATCATCCAACAATCTCATTTTGATGAACAAGGCTAGCATTGGTGTCAGTGACCTAATTATTATCCAACCATGTACTTTTTGTTGAACAAGACTAGTACTGGTGTAAGCGATCAAGTTTTCATCCAGTCCCGTCATTTTTGTGAACATGACTAACACTGGTGTAACAAATTATAATCCAACTTTGTCATTTTGGTAAGAAAAGGTAGCACCAAAGTAAGCGAACAAATTATCGTCTACCATTGGCATTTTTATCAGTATCGCTTGCGCTGTTGCTAGTAACAAATAATCCAATATTGTCATTTTGGTAAGTCTTGCTACTTATATTTATAGTGATCAAATAAGCATCCAGTTTTGTCAGTTTCATGAGTAAGGATATATATGTCGATAGTGATAAAATTATCAGGCACATCTGTATGTTGAAATAGTTTGGCAAATTGTGGATAAAGATCTAATAATCAAACAAAAGTCTTATATCTGTAGTTGAAATGATATCGCCACAAAATTGCGCATTTGAAGTATTCTAAGTCCTAGGTCAAGGTCAAAGTGAGGTTGGGTGATATGGATGGATCGGGAATGGTCATACACAATAACTCTGTAAGTATCCAAGTGTTGTAGTTAGCGGTGTTGGTGCTGGAACGGTGAAATCTAGTTAAACAGGAAGTAGCCTATTTGAATGTTTCCAAATTAGGTCAAGGTTAAGGTCAAAGTGAGGTTATGTGATATGGGTGGATTAGAAATGGTCATAAGCAATAATTATATAGTTATTCAGGTGCTAGACGAAACGGTAAAAATCTAGTTAACCTTGTCCGGACGGACCGACAGAACAATCACTACATTATGCCTCCCACATTAATAGACATCCTTCGGGGCATACACATAATTGTCTGTTTGGTGTGCTTATAAAGATCATGATGAAAACAGTTATGTCAGCAATCGCCAATTTTAACTTTCTTTTTTCATTAAGACTAATTGATAACATATATTCATGCATGTAAACAGTGTTCTTAGCAATTGAGTAAAACGTATATAACATATTTCTATGTGTGACATTATGTTGCCATTACACGCTGATGAATATTACGGTTTACCGGTACTTTCTACTATTTATACAAATGCACACATGTTGACTATTATAATGATTAGATATTAATTTAAGTTTCCAAAATTAGTTTTTTACGAGTTGCACATAGCAAAAACGAATATAACCTAATTAATGTGCTATCACAACAGTTGTAATCAATTCACCAAAAAAAAGTTGTAATGAACTCACTGCAAAAATTAAGTGTACAAGAAAGTGTCTTGCAATAAACTGCTGCTTTTGTCCGACTGGGATTCGAACCCGAATAACCCCACAGTAATAAATGCCCGATGCTTGGGTTACTCTTGCAAATTGAGTTATCTGACTATGCAACACATAAGCTAAATAGTTCAATCAGCTATAATTTTATGCAAATATGTGTCAGTTAGGCTTACATAAACAAGAGGGCTAAGATGGCCCTAGGTCGTTCACCTGAGCATCAAAATGGCTTTTAACACGAAGATGGTTTAACATTTCAATATAGCCTTATAAGGAAAATTGTCCCGCCCCCTGGCGGCCATTATTTTTAACGAATCAAAATGATTTCCAGGAATTTGGTAGACGGTCACCCAAAGAACATTTCTGTGGAATAATTTTGGAATACAGCCAGTGGTTTCAGACAAAAAGATTATTAAAGTTTTCAATATAGCCATATAACTGCCCCGCCACTGGCTGCCATGTTTTTTAAAGAATCAGAATGACTTTAAGGAATTTGGTAGAGGTTCACCCAAGGAACATTTCTGTGAAAACTATTTTCAAATCCAGCCAGTGGTTTTTGACAAGAAGATTTTTGAAGTTTTCCATTTGTTAAGCTTTTGGTTGCCATGGTAACAAGCATTTTCAATATATTCCAATAAATTGAAGGAACTTGGTAAAGGACCATCCCAGGAACATTCCTGCTAAGTTTGGTGAAAATCTGCCCAGTGGTTTCATAGAATAAGTTGTTCGAAGTAAAATGTTCATGACGTACAACGAACGCCGCACACAGACTTTATGCCGTCAACAATGTGGACCGTTTTAGCGATAAAGACTACATTCTTTATTTAATCTTGATCTAACTTGCACAGTTTGTGAATGACTATAACATCTCGGATGGGATTGTTATTGGGTCAGATCACACCAGTAACACCAGTTATTGCCCCTTTTTCATGAAAGAAAGTGCAAAAATGCCTTTCCAAATGTATATAGTTTATTCTCCATCCAATCTTAACCATACTTTCACAGTTTGTGTATGACGATCAGATCTCAGTAGTCACCGAAAATGGGCCAGATTGTTTTTAAAACACCAGAGTTATTGCCTTCGGTTTATTTAAAAAGTATACAAAACGGACATTATTCAGGATAGAGACTTTATTTTTCACCCAATCTTCACTTGTCTTGCACAGTTTGTCTATTACTATGTGATTACAGTTGAAGTCGAATATAAGCAAGATCGGATCAGAAACACCGGATTTATTGCCTTTTGTTTGTGAACAAAATATGCAAAAATGGACATTTTTCAGGATAGAGACTTCAGGTTTCATTCAATCTTCACCAAGCAAGATCGGACCAGACACACTAGAGTTATTGCCCTTTGTTTGTGAAAAAAATATGCAAAAATGGACATTATTCAGGATATATATATATATATATATACTAAGAGAGTTACGGGGTGTTTTCCAATATAAGACCCTTGTTGTGGGGTGTCAAAAAATTGTGGGGTGTTTATAACACCCCACAATTTAGGACACCTATTTTTCGATAATACACCATAAATATATGTTATTGGTGAAATATGGCAACAACTAGGTTTTATATCGAATTCATATATATAGTAAAACACAGTTATTTCCCTTGTGTTAATACGCTAGAATGCAATTAAATTTGCGAGTGGAGATTAAATTACCTGACAGCATAATGAGGAACACACCAGGCAGCTGGATGCTTTACGCTCTGTTAAACTTTGAGTAACATTTTACGATATCATTCAACCTGATTTTATTGATTCTAGCTTTGTTGAATGTCACATTGCGTAAATATCAAAATTAAAGTTTATGACATTTGATAAACTTATTAGAAACATTATAGTAGTGTTTTATTTTGAACGCAAGAAAAATAATAAAGACTACCTAGCGTTTTAAGCGATGTGTATTTATATTTGGTTAACTAAACTAATAAATACAATTAAGTATAATTGTATTGTGTTTTTTATAAGCTATTGGTCTATTGATGAGCGTTTTATTGTACCAATATGTTTCACTTTATTGTTTTACTATCTTTCAATTTTTACTTGCGATCAACATGGATTATTGTGAAGCAGCATTTTGAAAAAGAAAAGATTAACATTATCTGAATATTTCTTGTGGAGAATAAACATTTAATACTGTATCTCGTTTTATCAATGGACTGAACGTTTATTGATGTTTACCAACTGTACATGTCCGGTTCCATTATGTGTATTCATGTGTTCAAGAAATAAACATATTGTTTACTTGTATTAACAAACATAGGTCTCCGAATAAACATGTCAGTTGAATAAAGTGCATTCGTATACAGCGGTAATAAACCATGCACATTATTAAATGTATATAGAGGAAAAGAGATGTAACGGCAATTAATTCTTTATACTAAGTTGTTTTCGTCCATAAAACGAATTTCCATTTTAATAAAGAACATTTCATGAAATATTTCTTAGCTGGAACAATAACTAAAAATCTTGTTGGGTTAACTTTTTGAGTTATTTATAAAGTATAACAGTGTGCATTTCTAAAACAAAAGCAAGTACTGTGTAACTTTGGTTTAGATTAAAACAACATAAGAGTATCGAAGCATTCATTGCCAAAATGCCAATACTGCAACTTCGTACAATCAAAGTGAATGTTTAAAATGTCAATCTTACACATTTTGCCTAACATATGCAAGCAAGATAAAAAACAAAGTATTTACTTGTTTAATTCAATATATATTTATTATTAAAATAGTACATACCAAGTATAAAATAGATCTCAAATCAGCCTTATAACTAAGTTGTGTTTTTTTCGCTATGCAAACACAAAGTAATTCACGTTTTAACATCTTGCTCAAGATTACTGCTCAAACAGTGCCAACAGAACAGTGCCAACATGCCAAGGCTTGATATATGGCCATTGAGAACCGCAAAGGGGCCATTTAATTTGGCTGCAGTAACTGTTCTAATGAAGACTTACGGCACTTGAAAGTAATACACACAAAAATAGCATCAACTGACTACAACTACTTCTACTGTATTCACCACCGCAATCATTATTTTACCAATGGTTCAAATTCTACTACTTAAACAACAACAACAGCAACAACAACCACAACCACAACAACAACAACAAATACTACTACTACTTCTACTACTACTGTTGTTGTTTATCCGTTCGACATTTTATATTTCCCTGGTCGATAAATACATAGGGTTCGAGGGCAACCCCCTCAACACCGTACAAAATGCATCCAATGATTGTACAGTTTATAATGTATTATGATAACAAGTGATTTCCGGAACATAGCAAAATGAATTTTAAGTATACAATGTATTACTTTATAATAATTATTGAGTCACATATCACATAGATCTACAAGAAAAAAAGTAACACAATGTCCCATCCTTTCAAAAAGAAGCTTGTGAATGAATTATGTCATTTCAGAACACCATAATTGACAGAAAAATATGTCTTTCTAACCTTAACAGTAGGTATTGTAGGATACAACCATAGATCAACATGTATTTTTATGTCTCAAGATACGATATGATGCGTTCAGAAAATCTGCAAAACTTTCAAATCGACCAAACATTTGTGGAATCAATTTATTATATACAACAACAACAAAAACATACTACTACTACTACTACTACTACTACTACTACTACTACTACTACTACTACTAATACTTCTACTACTACTACTACTTCTACTACTACTACTTCTACTACTACTACTACTATTATTTTTTGTATTATTATTATAAAAATAAACGACGAACGGAATATAAAAAGACCTAAGTGTTTGGAGTCTACAACTTCGGCTGAACTCTTTCTAGATAACGTCACTATAAAGTCCGAATAGTTCAGCGTCCGTAATTCTGATAGAATGATGCATTTTTACATTATAAGCAACTATAGAGTTTGACGTGTAAGGAATCCTCATTCTAGCAAAACCCGTACCGTTAAACGAAGTAGTAAAGCCCACAGTGTTCATAGTTCTTCATTAATATTGAAACTGAGAATATTGTGACCGCATTGCCTGGAGTTCACAATCCTGTTTAAACCAGTTCGTAGATGACTGATATTGTGGTCACAGTGCATGAATTTTGTGTTCAGATTGCGTCCAGTATTTAAAATAGAGACCAGTGCCGGTATTCAAAAAGATCATTAGGGAAATCTTAATTTAAGTTGAATTTAAGTGAGATTTTTATCAAAATTAAAATGTGAAATAAAAATTACTTTGGTTTACAAACTGAAAAAAAACAAACAGCTGCGCAATAGTCGTATTTCCCAGTTTAAAACATGTTATTGTAAAATTACCAACACATGAAATTGTCTCCGACTTAAGTTTGCTTACGTTGTCCATAAGGAGCAATGTGGATATGGGACCAGTCACTACAGAGACTTACTTGGAAGTGCATCGAAGTATGGGACCAGTCACTACAGAGACTTACTTGAAAGTGCATGGATATGGGACCAGTCACTACAGAGACTTACTTGAAAGTGAATCGAAGTATGGGACCAGTCACAACAGAGACTTACTTGAAAGTGCACCGAAGTATGGGACCAGTCACTACAGAGACTTACTTGAAAGTGCATGGATATGGGACCAGTCACTACAGAGACTTACTTGAAAGTGCATCGAAGTATGGGACCAGTCACTACAGAGACTTACTTGAAAGTGCACCGAAGTATGGGACCAGTCACTACAGAGACTTACTTGAAAGTGCACCGAAGTATGGGACCAGTCACTACAGAGACTTACTTGAAAGTGCATCGAAGTATGGGACCAGTCACTACAGTGACTTACTTGAAAGTGCATTGAAGTATGGGACCAGTCACTACAGAGACTTACTTGAAAGTGCATCGAAGTATGGGACAGTCACTACAGAGACTTACTTGAAAGTGCATCGAAGTATGGGACCAGTCACTACAGAGACTTACTTGAAATTGCATGGATATGGGACCAGTCACTATAGACACTAACTTGAAAGTGCATCGAAGTATGAGACCAGTCACTACAGAGACTTACTTGAAAGTGCACCGAAGTATGGGACCAGTCACTACAGAGACTTACTTGAAAGTGCACCGAAGTATGGGACCAGTCACTACAGAGACTTACTTGAAAGTGCATCGAAGTATGGGACCAGTCACTACAGAGACTTACTTGAAAGTGCACCGAAGTATGGGACCAGTCACTACAGAGACTTACTTGAAAGTGCACCGAAGTATGGGACCAGTCACTACAGAGACTTATTTGAAAGTGCATCGAAGTATGGGACCAGTCACTACAGAGACTTACTTGAAAGTGCATTGAAGTATGGGACCAGTCACTACAGAGACTTACTTGAAAGTGCATCGAAGTATGGGACCAGTCACTACAGAGACTTACTTGAAAGTGCATCGAAGTATGGGACCAGTCACTACAGAGACTTACTTGAAAGTGCATAGAAGTATGGGACCAGTCACTACAGAGACTTACTTGAAAGTGCACCGAAGTATGGGACCAGTCACTACAGAGACTAACTTGAAAGTGCATCGAAGTATGGGACCAGTCACTACAGAGACTTACTTGAAAGTTCACCGAAGTATGGGACCAGTCACTACAGAGACTTACTTGAAAGTGCATCGAAGTATGGGACCAGTCACTACAGAAACTTACTTGAAAGTGCATCGAAGTATGGGACCAGTCACTACAGAGACTTACTTGAAAGAGCATCGAAGTATGGGACCAGTCACTACAGAGACTTACTTGAAAGCACATCGAAGTATGGGACCAGTCACTACAGATACTTACTTGAAAGTGCATCGAAGTATGGGACCAGTCACTACAGAGACTTACTTGAAAGTGCACCGAAGTATGGGACCAGTCACTACAGAGACTTACTTGAAAGTGCATCGAATTATGGGACCAGTCACTACAGAGACTTACTTGAAAGTGCATCGAAGTATGGGACCAGTCACTACAGAGACTTACTTGAAAGTGCATCGAAGTATGGGACCAGTCACTACAGAGACTTACTTGAAAGTGTATCGAAGTATGGGACCAGTCACTACAGAGACTTACTTGAAAGTTCATCGAAGTATGGGACCAGTCACTACAGAGACTTACTTGAAAGTGCATCGAAGTGTGGGACCAGTCACTACAGAGACTTACTTGAAAGTGCATCGAAGTGTGGGACCAGTCACTACAGAGACTTACTTGAAAGTGCACCGAATAAAGTGCATCCGTGTGTTTGCATGCGTATAAATGACAAATCGCTTGTACCAACTTTATATTTATTTAGCACACATCGTCAGAGAATGATAATGTACTCGTGTTAAAACCCGTTGTATTTACTTGTATTAACAATAGCAACAAGGACCAATATTATTAAACGTTCATCGTTTAAAAACAAATAATGCACGCCAGTAAACAGTACGAACCACGTTTCCGATGCGTGTATTCAACAAATAAATTACATTACAAATTTACTTACTCTCTTATATGTAGTCAAGGGAGAAAACTATGTAAAGTCCGTTATTTTATTTTAATATACAGTGGGATGTCTTCGCCTCAACAGTACAGGTTATTGGAAAGTGTCAGCACATAAAAAGTTATTTAAACCTCGAAAGCAACCAAACAAACTGAAACAAACACCTTTTTAATTATTAAACTCATTTAAATGACACAAATATCATATTTTCTTTTAATTTAGCGTTACAGTGTATTGAATTCAAAATATGAGCACGTTTATTATGGTGCTACCAAGTCTATAAAACTACAGATCCCATGTAAGTTCTGACTCCACGTAGAACTACCACTTGTAAACGGATAATAAACCCAGATGTATGTGTCCATATTTCGGGTAAAACTAGTATTCGTGTACTGTTGAACGGAATTATAAAGTCCCAAATGTGTGAAGTCCACAATTGGGGTAGAACCCGTATCGGTAAACAATATAATAAAATGTGCAGTGTTTGAGTCCACTATCCTGGTAGAACCACTCTTTAGAGTGGGTGATATTGTGGTTGCATTGCATGTATTCAGTCTTCTGAAACAGAGAATCTACACTCCAGTTTCTGGAAATCTGTTGAAGTTAACTGTTTTATCTATATTAATGCAGAAATATAGCATGCATAATATAGACATAATATACACATGACAAATGCGCTCGTCGAAACGATTTTTTCACATTGTATTAGGCTGACGGTGTTTACTTTATTTTTTATTTTTTGCGCACATCGATTTTACCTACATATAATTGAAGTGTACTTCAAACAGCACATTTCAATATTAGCAATAAATAAGTTGTCAACATAGTATATGAAGATATTCCTTTTATAAACACAAAGAATGTGGCTCTTATTTCCATGGAGAAAGGTTAAGGTTTGCTATTCTCCGTAAAGAAACTGTGCGATGTATCAACATTTCTCTTTGAACGGGTTTAACTTTTAAAAAAATGAGTTTAACATGTAATAGCGATTCTGTGTATTTCTTTTTTATTACATACACACACACTCTTAATTCGCCTGATCGTCTCACTTCTACACTTAAAGCCAGTGCAGTTAGTCACACTAAAATATTTGTGGTTTTTTTTAATCGAAATCGAAATCATTCACTAAAATTGGTTCATAAACATGATTATTTCATTAAACAAAGAGCAACAAGGAAAGTAATTTTAGATATTCGCAAGACATATGTAATTCAATTAAATAAACAAAAAAGTCAGTGTAAGCTGCTGTACTTGAATAAAGAATCCATAAAAATGTTAAACAGTTTGTTGCAATTAAGTAATGATTTAGTATTAAATATCTTACAAAATAACACATCTTCACAAAACACCTAAATGTGCGCGAGACTTTAAATATTATCGATCTCGCCGGCTTGTTAAGTGCGCTAGGTGCGCTAGATGTTTTCCCTTGCTAGATTATTTTGAAACAGCCCGCATAATGATCGCCTTTTATGGAGCAGGTATTATGTTACTTTTCTATACCATCCTGTCAATTCATTATATCAATCTAGTTTGTACAAACACCATTTTGTATCGGCCGGTATATGCGTACCTTGCAACAAAAGGATATTTGCATGGACAATCATTATAACGTACACTGGTAAAATATTTAAACTAATTCGATTGCTTGTCATTCCCGTGACAGTGATTTTTATGCAATATCAAGTATTAACTAGTACAGAATAGCCGTGCCTCGTTTTGACAACTAAAATAGAACTGATCTTTGTGTTCATTTGAAAAGAACTGGCGGGCGTATTGTCCTCGATGAAATTCACATTCAAAACGGCAAAAGAAACGAACAATAATGAATAACATCACACAATCATTGCGAGTCAGGTGACTTATTTAAAATACGGGTAGCTTCGCGTTGGTCTAAGGCCGTGTCGTATTTATTAAGAGACTTAGATTATACTTATATTTAATAAAGCAATTACGCCCGTATCGATAATGTCGGTGAAAACCCAATAATAACTACTAGTATACGTCTTAAAATTACATGTTGCATTTTTCTCCTGTCGAATCTAATTCACGGAAACTTAAAGTTTGTATACAATATGGAATATGATACAATATATAAAAATAGAACGCCGCGAGTTGGATGTGTCGCCTGACGTGGCATAACTCAATTATGCCTAAACCAAACTCGACCTTCCTTTTATGCCTACAAACAGTTTTATACAGTTTCACAATGATTTCACAATGATTGCACAAAAGCTTCTCTAGCCATTATTTGTACTATCAGCTGGAGAAAATGTCAGAACTGTTGTACCTTGGGCTATTACGTTGTTATTCATGAACTCACATTTCAAAAATAGGCTTCAAATAATTCCTAGATTTAGATAAACTTATACATGAATAAGAAATTGGCGGTTCATCCGTCCAGATAAAAAACCATATCGCACTCAATGTTTGTAGTGTGTATTAATATCGGTCATGTTTATATTTTAGGTTATACAAGCATGTGCAAATAAACATTCTGATGTAAATATTACATTTGCATTGAACTGAAATTGTCGGACACCGAAACATCAACTCGTTAATGCCAGTACACATCAAACGGATCAGAATAGTAGCAATAGTAGTAGTAGTAGTAGTGGTAGTAGTCGTAGTAGTAGTGGTAGTAGCTATTCTAGTAGTAGTAGTTGTATTACTAGTAGTAGTAGTAGCATTAGTAGTAGTAGTAGTAAAAGTAGAAGCAGTAGCAGTAGAAGTGCTAATGGTAGTTGTAGAAGTAGAAGAAGAAGAAAAAGTAGTAGTAGCAGTAGCAGTAGTAGTCGTTGTAGAAGTAGTAGTAGTAATAGTAGTAGTAGTAGTAGCAGTAGTAGTAGTAGTAGTAGTAGTAGTAGTAGTAGTAGTAGTAGTAGTAGTAGTAGTAGTGGTTGTTTAGTAGTAGTAGCAGTAGTAGTAGGAGTAGTAGTAAAAGTGGTAGCAGTAACAGTCGAAGTACTAGTGGTAGTTGTAGAAGTAGAAGAAGAAGAAGAAGTAGTAGCAGTAGCAGAAGTGGTTATTGTAGTAGTTGTAGTATTAGTAGTAGTAGTAGTAGTAGTAGTAGTAGTAGTAGTAGTAGTGGGAGTAGTGGTTGTTTAGTAGTAGTAACAGTAGTAGTAGTAGGAGTAATAGTAGTTGTAGAAATAGTAGCGATTCTAGTAGTAGTAGTATAAGCAATTCTAGAAGTAGTAAGAGTAGCAATTCTCTTCAAATCTAGTAGTAGTAGTAGTATTACTAGTAGTAGTAGTAGTAGTAGTAGTAGTAGTTGTTGTTGTTGTTGTTGTAGAAGTAGTAGTAGTAGTAGTACAAGTAGTGGTAGTAGCAGTTGTAGTAGCAGTTATAGTAGTAGTTGCTGTAGTACACATCAATCTAACCAAAATAGTAGGAGTAGAAGTGGAAGTTGGTGAATTAGCAGAAGAAGAAGTTGTGGAATTCTAGAAAAAGTAGTATTATTACTAGAAATACTACTAGTAGTAGTAGTAGTAGAAAAAGTGGCAGTAGTAGTAGTTGTTGTGGTTGTTGTTGTTGTTGTAAAAATAGTAGCGATTCTGGTAGTAGTTGTAGCAGCAATTGTAGAAGTAGTAGTAGTAGCAATTCTGGTAGTTGAAGTAGTAGCAAAGTAGTAGTATTTCTAGAAGTAGTAGTAGTAGTAGTTGTTGTTGTTGTAGTAGTAACAGCAGCAGAAGCAGTAGCAGAAGTAGAAGCAGGGCACTTGCTCTATCAATAGCAGCAGCAGCAGCTTCAGTAGTAGTAGTAGTAGTAGTAGTAGTAGTAGTAGTGCTAGTAGTAGTAGAAGTAGCAGTTGTAGTAGAAGAACAAGCATTTGTAGCAATTCTTGTAGCAGCAATAGTATTACTAGTAGAAGTAGTAGTAGTAGTAGTAGAAGTAGAAGTAGTAGTAGAAGTAGAAATAGTAGTAGAAGTAGTAGTGGTAGTTGTAGAAGTACAAGAAAGAGTAGTAGTAGCAATTCTAGTGGTAGTAGTAGTATTACTATTAGTAGTAGTTGTTGTTGCATAAGAAGTAGTAGTAGTAGAAGTAGTAGTAGTAGTAGTCGTAGTTGTTGTAGTAGCAGTAATAGAAGTAGTTGCTTTATTAGTTTACGTCAAACTGTCTCAAATAGTAGTAGTAGTACAAGTAGTAGTGGTAGTTGGAGAAGTAGCAGAAGAAGACGTTGTAGTGAAATGATAGTAATAGTAGTATTGTTACTAGAAATAGAAGTAGTGGTAGTAGTAGAAGTAGTAGTAGTAGTAGTAGTAGTAGTAGTAGTAGTTTATTGTAGTAGTAGTAGTAGTAGTAGTTTTTGTTGTAGAAATTCTAGTACCAGTTGTAGTAGTAGTAGGATAGTAGTAGTAGCAGTAATAGTAGAAGCAGAATAAGAAGGAGGAGAAGTATTAGTAGCAATTCTCGTAATAGTAGTAATATTATTATTAGTATTAGTAGTAGTTTAAGAAGTAGTAGTAAAAGTAGTAGTAGTAGTAGTAGTTGTAGTAGCAGCAATAGTAGTAGTTGCTTCAATAGCTTACATCACACTGACCAAAATAGTAGGAGTAGTGGAAGTAGTAACGGTATTTGGAGAGTTGCAGAAGTAGAAGTTGTAGTAGAATTCTAATAATAATTGTATTATTATTTTAATAGTCGTAGTAGTAGAAGTTGTTGTTGTTGATGATATAGCGATTATAGTAGCAGTAGTAGTATTACTTCAAGTTGTAGCAGTAGTAGTATAGTAGTAGTAATAGTAGTAGTAGTAGTAGTAGTAGTAGTAGCAGCAGTAGATATAGTTGTAGTTTTGGTAGTTGTAGAAAGTTAAAGAATATGTAGAAGTAGCAATTCTAGTAGTAGTAGTAGTACAAGTAATAGCAGTAGTAGTAGTAGTAGTAGAACTAAACGTAGTAGTAATAGTTGTAGAATTAGATAAATAAGATTTAGTAGTAGCAATTCTAGTAGTAGTAGTAGTAGCATTACTACTACTACTAGTAGTAGTAGTAGTAGTAGTAGTAGTAGTAGTAGTAGTAGTAGTAGTAGTAGTAGTAGAAGTAGAATTAAAAGTAGTAGAAGTAATAGCAGAAGTATTGGTAGTAGTAGTAGTAGTACTAGTAGAAGTAGTAGAAGTAGTAGTAGTTGCAGTAGCAGTAGTAATAGTAGTAGTAGTAATAGAAGTAGTAGTAACAGTAGCAGTAGCATTAGCAGTAGCACTAGCATTAGCATTAGCAGTATTAGTAGTAGTAGTAGAAGAAGACGTAGCAGTAGTAGTGGCAATTGTAGGGGCATTATTAGTTTCAGTAGCAGTGGCAATAGTGGTAGCAGTAGTAGTAGTAGCATCATCAGTAGCAGTAGCAGTAGTAATAGGATTAGCTTTAGCAGTAGTAGTAGAAACAGTAGCAGTAGTAACAGTACAGTAGAAGTAGTAGTAGTAGTAGAAGTAGTATTAGTAGCAGCAGAAGAAGTGTTAGTAGTAGAAGTAGTAATAGTCGTTGCAGAAGAAGCAGAAGAAGTAGTAGTAGTAATAGTAGTAGTACTAGTAGTAGTAGTAGTTGTAGTAGTAGTAATAGTAGTATTAGTAGTAGTAGTAGTAGTAGTAGTAGTAGTAGTAGTAGTAGTAGTAGTTGTAGTTGTAGTAGTAGTAGTAGTAGTAGTAGTAGTAGTAGCAGCAGCAGCAGTAGTAGTAGTAATAATAATAATTGAAGTAGTAGCAGCAGCAACAGTAGTAGTAGCAGTAGCAGTAGTAGTAGTAGTACTAGTAGAAGCAGTAGTAGTAGTAATAGTGGTAGTAATAGTACGGGAGCCAGACCTTGATTCTATACCCAGATTCAGACCAAAATCTTATTTTTTGTTCAATGTCCCATTATCCATATTTAGGCTTTTTCAGTTAGCAATTGTTTTAAATTAATAAAAAACGTGTTACTTTATTCAAACGAATCAGGAGAAAATAATTTGTACTGCGGGACCTTATATCAGGACAAAGGGTCGATGAGGTCAACCAAACATATATACGTATACTGGTTAGAAATTTATTTTGCGCCTGTACAAATTATTAGCCCACTAATCAAGGAATAAACTGACGATTATGTTAAACATATATTGACAAGATGTATAATTTTGATCGATTTCTGTTCAAGGTAGTCGAAGTAAATTGCGTTACAATTACCGCCATTTTGCAATCATATTTCAGTGAGCGATGCATGCATCCGTATTGGCGTTATGCAAATATAGTACGTACATTCACCATTACACAGTTGGAGTAGGTTGTATCCAGTTTAAGAACTAGTTCACGTTGTCCGCTTTAGTCAATTAAACATTAAGTCTTAAGTTCATTGACACTACAAACTCTCCATTTGCAGTCAAGCGACGTATATACCAAATGCAGTCCAGTTAATGCTCTGTATTGTATTTAACAGCGAAAGTTTATGTGTTCATGCTATTCTTTGAAGGTTTACTACACAGTCTACGTTGTCATATTGATACAATACGAATGGTATGGAGTTAGTAATGACAGTTGCAAATTATTTAGCTGTAAATTAGAACTGAAAACATTGTTTTCAGTTTGAAATAAAGCAAGTAAAAAACATACATGTAATATTTTTAAATATGTACACACTGGCTGATGTGATTTGGTATTTTACAGTAATAAAAACTCTGACAGTCGGAGGATACATATAACTGAATACCATTACGGTTAAGCATGACTTTATCACGAATTGTCCGAAATATACACATCATAGCTAGGAATTGCACTGTGGTGTGAGCCAAATTCAAGCACGGAGTAAACTTTTATTTAAAGTACGAATAAGCATGTGTGGTCCATGGGAATACCTAACTGACATGTCAAATTAGACAACGCAACGCTTAAGTATAATAAATTAATCCTCATATCGACGCTACCATACCACTTGATATATGTTTGGTCTGAGTTATTAACGATTGTTTTGCTCTCGAATTACGATTTGTATTCACAGTAGAATATACCAAACAAATATGAATATCGTTTTGCTATGGTGCTCACGTCTCCAATACATCTATTTCTCAGATTAATAGATATATGGTGGTTGGGAATCGTATATATTTATTTCATTATTGTAGCAAGAGGAACCTCACCCATTTTGTTCAGTTTACATTTATAATTTTACATTTACATTTTACGGTAATAATTATACGGATCCAAGAACACTAAAGAAATAATGAATGAAAAAAGGTTGACCATTTTTAAACCTCCTTCAGCATATTCTTTTGTAAGCACATTTTTGTTAACTTTTGAACTCCCATTCCACACAAAATTAAAAAATAGATCATTTAACTTATTAGGTAGTGCAACAAAAAGATTATTTAGCACAGGTAAAGCAATCGTTTGTATTACTTGTATTCGTCCAATAGGCGTTAATATCCTTCTTGACCAATGTTTAAGTAATGTTTTTACTTTGGACAATTTGTCCATATAATTGCGATCTAACATTTTGTCAAGGTCAATGTGTCAAACCAAGCATATCAAAAGTATGCTGGTTCCATTTTAATTTCCATCGAGTTTTTATACTTTCGGAACTGAATGTATGCCTTCCTATCCAAAATACTTTGGTTTTGTCAATATAAACTTTCAAACCTGAGCACAATGAGAAATGCGACAATGCATCTAATGTTTTATTAAGATTCTGCAGAGCAATCCAGGAGTATAGATGTGTCATCAGCAAATTTGGACAACTTATATTCAATATCGTTTATTTTGATTCCTTTAATTGTTGGGTTTGAAAGTTGTATTTGAAAACAATCAGATAATACCCCACACTGCGTTACCGCTGAAATGCCGTCTTTATACAAAACATCAAACCATTTCTTAATGTCATGACCGAAATTAAACCATGAAAGGGTTTCCTTAACATATGGCCACGACAAGGAATCGAATGCCTTTTCAAAATCTATACGTAGGAGAAGACCGGGATATCATTTTACTCGGTGTATTTTAGTATGTCGTAAATTAGTATAGTATTTTCTGCTATGAACCGACCCTTGATAAAACCAGTTTGGTTGTTATTTATTAATTTATGAATATACATGTTTAATCTAGTCGCAATACAACCAGAGCCAATTTTCTATACAGTGTTTAACAGAGTTAATGGGAGCCATTTTTTTTTTTAATTTCCTGGTTTTATCACCCTAAGGTATGCAAGTAATTATCCCCTGTCTTTGGGTTATAGACAATTCACCGCTTGTAAATGCGTGATTAAGTGCTCTACATACAAATATGCCCAATTTCGGCCAAAAAGCTTTTAAAAAGTCAATTGTAAAACCGGGTGAGCCGGGGCTTTTAGTATTTGCCATATTTTTTAAAACAATCGAAGCTTCGTTGAAAGTTATTGGCCCTTCTAACTGTTTGGATTCTTCATGTGAAAATTTCGGTATGTCTATATCCGCGATAAAAAGATTAGGATCATCATCAATGTCGGTATTATAATTGTTTTGATACAGGGTTTTATAGAACAAGGCTGTTTCTTTTAAATGTCAGCCTGATTATCCCAAACAATTCCATTATCATTTGTTAAGCTACTAATAGTTTTTGTTGTATAGTTATATTTTTCAAGATTACAAAAAGTTTCGATGGGTTTTCTCCATATTGTATCCATGCGGCTCGCGATCTTATAATAGCTTCCTTTACTTTTTCATCCTAAATTCTTCTAAGCTCGTCTTTAAATTCAAGCATATTTTGCAAGTTACTCTCGGACATGGATTCTTCATGTTTTTCATTTTCAAGTTTTAATATATTTTCGCGATTGAAACGCGATTTCGTTTTATACGAACCATATGAAATTGCTTAACCTCTAATTTCCATCAACACAGTATCAAGAAAAAGTTGATCGTTTATTTTTATTTTTTTAAAGTACGTGAATACCCTAATAGTCAATGTAAACTTTGGCCTTTTTTAAACAACAGAAAACACATAATACAATTAAATACAAATATAATTAAGCGACAACGAATCAGTAAGAGTGGCGCTATTTTCCCACCGCAACAGTGATTGACAATTATGGAATCATATGACGTTATAATGCACAAAAATTGTGACGCTTTAGCATATCTTGCGCATTTGTTTTATTTATCGTTCAAAAGCTTGAAATAAAAAGAAAATTTGTTTAATACAGTTTAAGATGTTGTTTGTTTTTTTCATTCGAGGTCATAGACTAGATATTTTCACTCGTGGCTGCGCCACTCGTGACAGTATTGTTTCGATGACTACTCATGAAATAAAAAAACCCATCTTATACTGCATTAAACAAATATCCTCCATATCATTATGTTACCGGTTACTTCTTTATTGTGATAAAGGTTGTTATTTGGGCACTTTATGTACAATGTACAAAGCGTGGTTGAACACCAATGTACATAATGGAACTGCCAAGAACACCACAAAGAATCTCTTGGGAAGTGAAACGTTATCGATAAAAACCATGTACTACTGCTGAACGTGACAAGACAAAGGCCGAACGATGACAAGTTCTGTCGCTTTACTTAATAATCTAATGAGACCTTTATCGGAATCGCTTGACATTATTCTAGAATTAAAACAACTCTAACCCTTTTGTACTTGGTGTCATATTTTTCTAAAATCGTATAATTATGTTACTTACATAAAAGGCTGTCACGCATACGCGCATGGTTTGTCCTGAAAAGAGGATATATATGATATGTTTTTGTTACAACATGTTAGTCGTAAACTAGATTTTCGCTTTCTCGTAAAAATATGTTGACACGTTACCTTCTATAAACATCTTATTGTATGATTGGAAAACAATCCATTTCAAGTTTAATCTACTTGGTTGCATGTATTTGTTCCAATGAAGGTATTTTCTAACACTGACGTTTGGTCAACGTGTATCTGTGGCCACATATTGATAATATTTAACGCAATTTCGATTCTATTAATTCTTGTTATACATGTATATTTTCCGGATTTGTGCAGAGCTAAATATAAGTAAACGCCTTATATTGATTCATGCGTCCATGAAAATTAAATTAGCACAATTATTACTGTGTACTGCAAGTTCATTCCATTGAACAAATACAATCCTGTAGCACTATTCTACACAAGTGAATAATAACTTCATCTTATTAAGAAATAATTGATGGGTAAACGTTGGTTATTGCGGTAATAACTAACGGTTTGGAGCTCCGATGCCTAGGAAATAAACCACGAGGGCGGAAGCCCGAGTGGTTTGATAACAAGCATCAGGACGACAAACCGGTGGTTATTACCGCAATAACCACCGCTAATCCGTTAATTCTTTCGATTCTAAAAGGTCTTTTATATAATTCGTCTGTATTTTTTAAGGTAAGGAATTAGAACTATGTTTATCTATACTCCGCCCATTGTCCGCATAGTTCATGCACACGTACGTTTCAGGGACGTCAATAAATCATAACAGTTCAAAATGACGTCAGCTTCATTGGTAAACAGTGAGCGAATCACGTCAGCTTCATAGATAAAATTACAAGATTCCATGTTACGTCATAGTTATTGATAAATACAGTGAAATTATTATGATGAAAAGCGCACACTACGCATACATAAAAGCATATTGACAAAAC
The DNA here is from genome assembly GCA_027627225.1 of Congeria kusceri. Lineage (NCBI taxonomy): Eukaryota > Metazoa > Mollusca > Bivalvia > Myida > Dreissenidae > Congeria > Congeria kusceri. Next base: position 24,886,896 of record CM051027.1, read on the forward strand.
GTAACCGTTTTTTGTGAACATAAATATATAATATGTAGTACAAATGTGGTTTTATTGCGCTACATAATGCAGAAATGATTTGTTGTTCACAATTTTCATATCGCGCGTTTAAGCACGTGCATTTTATGAACATTTTCTTCGAATTTCCGGAATTATTTTTTGAAACATTAGGTTCCACCCATAATTTATTACATAATAACCCATGGTTGATTTTCTTCTTTATCAATGGAAACCTAGCCGCGTGCCGTCTTAGAATAAGGGTTTAACTTCAGGTGGCTTCACGTCTTTGTTGGTGTCACTAGAGAGTGTAATCAATGAGTTATTGAGAGAAAATGTTCTAGCCGCTTGAATCTCTTGGTCTAGTACAATAAGCTATATGAGTGCTAATACCGTACATAAATAAATCCACTTGAACTAGATTTCTTGCTATAATTATGCAGCGGGAAAATTGAATGCCAATAGAATTGGGCAAATTTTCTAATTGTAGGGAATGCAAGCTTCAAATAATGGTTAACGTATACCAATAACTGTTGCATACTTTTGGGGATTAAAAATTTACATAACTGTTTACATAAGCGGTTTAATAAACATATCTTCGACAAACACTCTAGAAATGAATATACTTATGAACAATTTTACTCATTGTATCTCATGATCAGAATGTTATACTGATTCACATACTGAAATAACTATATTGTTTAGCCTACATAATCGGCGCGCTCTATAAATAGCAATAAATAGCAATAACAATGCTACAATTCACGGGGACGACAGTCGGTCACAACGTACAATGTTGCCTGTTGAGCTCGCAGGCACAAAATATAAAGCGGTAAATTTCTGGAATATTTCTGATAAGTAAGCAAAACAAATATTATCAAATTTGATTGAGCTTATATTTTTCCGATTATTTTATCATTGTGTAAAAATATTATTGTACGCTGTAACCGACTGTCGTCCCAATGAATTAATTCTAGCGAGTACAACTCCAGCAGGAGAATCATTCTAAAAATAGCGCGCGGTAAAGCTGTGTTAATACACACGCATCAATTAGCGTCTGAAGAATCCTAAACCCGAGAACTGCAATAAATGGGAAATTCATAAACTTACTGCTCATTCATTCCCGCTACTATTTTCTGACAATGTTAATGTGTTAAATTTGCCTGACAAATTCATGTATAAATTATGTTGACGTAAATTACTAGTATTTCGCTTATTCGTGTATCACTGGTGAAAACATGGGGCGGTATATGATCGGTTTATTCACGGTACAGATATTAATGATTATTGATTATATCTCAAATTATTTTGGGGGGCCGAGACGTTTTCTTATAGTGTCCGAAAAATATAGTGTCCGAGAAGTCTCGTTATTAGGGACCGAACAATCTGGGGTCCGAGAAGTCTCATTAGTAGGGAACGAAAATATGGGGTCCGTGAAGTCACAGCTTGGTCCTCTTGTATTATATCTAGGGCAAACAAATGATATCTCAATATTAATTTCTACGCCGATTGTCTTTTTTAAGACATTTTTTGTTTACAATAATATGACATTTCATTCAGATGAAGTGTCCGAAACGCTTCAAGAATGAAACAATATCAAATAAGCTCTGCACATTTTAAGCCTGACATTAATAAAACCAGCATTACATTTATACAACATATTATTACACTGAATTGTAGTGATTCTCTGGATTGTCTTTGACAATCATCTGTACGACTTTAAATACTGCGGAGCTAATCTTCTTGGTCTTTTATTGCATTTAGGAAAGTATGACCTTGCATTCTTCGTATCATTTGAAAATACCAGATGCGCACATGCAGTTTGTCACGTAAAATAATTATTTTAGCACAAGCTGTATTAATCCATTTTACATTATTATAAGTCTTATCTTGCCAACACCTACACGATTATTTTGTTTTCACTTGCAAACACAAATAAATTACTTTATACATATACATCCAGAAAACTAACATAAAACTTTATGTGGAAGATTGGTGCAAAATGCAAAAATTGTTTATTTTGTATCGTAATGCGCCGTTTGATACGACTTACAAAAATTACGTCCACTCAAAATATATAGATGTTATACTTTTTGTAGTGCATTCTAAACAGCATAATTGCAATTTTGTTGTAACGTTATAAGTAAAACACTGTCTTTAGTAAAGAAATATGTATTTTTTCAGGACGTTATATGTCTTATTACAATAGATGATTATAATAAAATGTATGTTTTATATTTATGGAGACATAACTGCACTTTATTAAACTGAGAGTGATTTATATATTATAATTCACAATTTACTACTCTTTCTCCGAATGTGCTGTAAGCTTACGAATATCCATATTTGATCAAAAATAATGCAATCTCGATCACAGCTTTAAGCCTTACGCTGTGTCCCAATTTCAACTGTGAATCGATGCTGTGACTGAAAGAAAGAAAATGTCAATCCTAATTCTCAAGTCAAACTATTTCACAAAGACTATATGACTTTCAAACTATTTCACAAAGACTATATGACTTTCAAACTATTTCACAAATACTTTATGACTTTCAAACTATTTCACAAAGACTAGATGACTTTTTCTTTACGCGTATTTGAAATTGTCTCAACAGTCGTAAAAAGAAGTTTTCATATTCGTTTTATGTATAATGCATATTTAACCATAACCATTTACACTGTTACCGCCCTATTACTTGTATATACATGCACTCTATGATATTGTCATAATTGATACACATGTATGATTGAAGAGCACTTTTGTTGTAGTGTCTTTAATCTTACTCTTTTGTTCAAGGTTTGAATATGCCGAATAAAAATACAATACAATAATGTGACATGTCAATTACAAAGTAGATATAATGCATATATGCCTTACATCGCAATATTCAGTTCGAGTTTGACATACTTTAATACACAAGAACACTCATAGCGCTTCGACTCGTTACACATGCCTTTAAGCATTTGACTCGAAAAGACAAAACTGTAAAATATTTCATTTCTGTCAACTGCACTTAGACGTCAGTGCATTGAATGCTATGTTCAGCATTCTTATCAGAACAGACAAAGCTAATTAGTAATAATAATAATGCTCTCAGACATCGAAATAGTGAATTATAACAATTTGGAATCTAATAAGGTCTATACACGAGGTGAACACTTTTCTGAAGCAAGCTGGCAGCATAAGTGTAAGTACTTAAAGGTTCAAGCCAAAATCCTGACTTAAGTGCACGATCTCCAATGCGTAGCGTATTTTATGATTTGATTTTATCAGATTTTAATCAGATTGATGTTCAAGTAATACTCAGCCTGTTGAATATGAACAATACTGCGCTGGATGTCTACTGGTTAAAAACACCAAGAGATAAATGGGTACCAGTTTTTTGTGTTTGTTGATACATTTTGATTTTTCGCCGTTTTTAACTGTATTTCAATCATATCACGAAGGTCAGTCAAACTACTCACACTTTCCTGGGAAAGCTGAGCCGATCTAAGCGGTTTACAAATGCTAAGTGCACATACTTATGCCAGTAACTGAAAACGGCTTGTATAAACAAAAAATGGCCAAACATAACCTAAAGTATATAAGTTTTTTTCTAAATGCTTAAGCCCTTCTCAAGTAATATAACTATAACTTGTTTGTATCTGCATTATATGCCGATGTTAATGGCGTTATTAGGAATTTATTATAGTGCCCTATTGAAAGCGCTGGCGTAGGCATAATTCATTTTATGCATTCATTTCTTTCTATGACACGCCATAGGTAAAACAGAAAAATATAAATCCTTCTTTGATCGATTTATTTTGTGATTTTAGCAATAATCGATCACGCTGACTACGTATGTTTCGAACAAAGTAAATTGGACCATTCTAACCCAGTCCTCAGAAAGCAAAGCAAAACAATATAACCCACTCCTCAGAATGGGGGTTAAAGCTTAGAATGGCATTCGAAAACCATATAATTATGATCAAGAATAATGCATTCTCGTCGACAGCATTAAGCCTTATGGTGTGTCCCAGATTGTAATGAAAGCCCGTGGTGTCACAGTAAGAAATATTGGACGTACTCTAGATCAAATAATTTTAAAAAAAAGATCAATTAAGATAGCTGCAATCCATCTATCTTGAATTAATCAACTACATGTGTATGTTTTTATGTGTTTATTTATTTCACACGGTGAGATTGTCTTTGTAGCCCTACTGGGAACAATGTGTTAACACAATGTTGACAGCGTGATCAGTTGTGATTATTTAATGTATTGTACAGTAGAGTCTACAACCAAAGTCGTTAAGACACAGAATGTGGGTTAAAGCTTAGAATGGCATTCGAAAACCATATATGATCAGGAATAATGCATTCTCGTCAACAGCCTTAAGCCTTATGGTGTGTCCCAGATAGTAATGAAAGCCCGTATTGTCACTGTAAGAAAGATTCCACGCACTCTATATCAAATAATAATAAAAAAGTGATCAATTAAGATTGCTGCAATCCATCGATCTTGAATTAATCAACTACATGTTTTTTATAATCAAAATACACTTGTATATTGCCAAACAAAACATGTAAAAACGTATAAGTTGAAAGAATAATATCAACCTTGTTTGAAAAAATATCTCCTATATACTTAAAACATTTATAACAAGGCTTGTCACAGGATGTGACATATGCCCCCGGAGCATATGCTTGCCAAAGGAAGGCAACACAATGTCAGTTATATGTTGCCAAAAATGACGCTTCCTACAAAAGAGTTATGGTCCTTGTGCTCTGCACTTCCACTCAATATCCTTTATCAATATATGTGGTTTTATTTTAATTCGCTTCAATACTAATGGAGTTATGCACTGCACAAGAAAATTAACTGAAGGGCAGTAACCCCATAAATATTGAAGAAAGAGTATGGTCCTTGTACTCTGCAGTTCCTTTCAAGTTTATCAATCAATATATTTGGTTGTATTTAAAATCCCATCAATACCAATGGAGTAATGCTCTGCACACAAAAATAAACAAAGGGCAATTACTCCGTAAATATTAAAGACAGAGTTGTGGTCCTTGTGTTCTGCACTTATTCTTATTGTCTTCTTTCATTGTATGAAGTTTATTTGAATCCCTTCAATACTAACGGGGCTCTGCTCCGCACAAAGAGCAATAACTCTGTAAATATTGAAGAAAGAGTTATGGTCCTTGTGCTCTGCATCTCCTCTCATTGTCCTCTAGCAGTAGATTAAGATTCATTTGAATCCCTTCAATACTAACGGCGTAACGCTCCGCACAAAAAATTAAAGCTTGACATAAGGAAATAAAATAAAGGGCAATAACTCCGTAAATATTAGAGAATGAGTTCAAGTTCTTATGTTCTGCACTTTCCCTCATTGTCCTCTATCATTATATGAAGTTTTATTTGAATCCCTTCAATACTAATGGAGTTATGCTCCGCACAAGCAAATTAAACCAAGGGCAATAACTCTGTAAATATTGAAGAAATAGTTATGGTCCTTGTGCTCTGCACTTCCACTCATTGTCCTCTATCATAATATGAAGTTTTATTTGAATCCCTTCAATACTAACGGAGCCATGCTCCGCACAATAAAATTAATGCATCACATAAGGAAATAAAACAAACGGCACTACGTAAATATTGAAGAAAGAGTTGTTGTCCTTGTGCTCTGTACTTTCTCTCATTGTCCTCTATCATTATATTAAGCTTTTTTGAATCCCTTCAATACTAATGGAGCCATACTCCAAACAAGAACATTAAATAAAGAGCAATAACTTCGTAAATATGGAAGAAACAGTTGCGGTTCTTCTACTCTGCACTTCCTCTCAGCGTCCACTATCATTATATGAAGTTTCATTGGAATCCCTTCAATACTAATGGCGTTATGCTCCGCACAAGAAGCGTGGCGGACGGCAGACGGACGGATGACGCGATTACTATATGCCCCCGAAGTTCCCGTAGGGGGCATACAAATCCAAACTGAAAAGTGGCTTTGACAGTAACCGTATTCAAAACCCAACAACGTCTGTGACTCCTACTTTTTAAGACTATTTTAGTTTCACTATACAATGACGCATGTATATGGGACATTTAAACGAAATCTGTCTTTTAGAACAAAAGATATTCGTATATTTGATTATGTAATGAAGTTTTCACAGTCATACTAAATTCATAATTAACCTCCTTAAGCGTCCAAAAAAAGTCATTTTTAAATGCTAACTGTAGATAAAGCGCGTTTTATCATTAAACTGCACTTGCATATTACCAAACGATACATTAAAAAAGCATTTAAAATTATCCATCCTTGTTTGAATATGAACACTATATATAATTCCACATTGCTAGTCACAAAAACTGAAAAAGTGCGGTATTCAAAATCCAATATTTCCGGAACAATGCCCGTGAACCCAATGTTTAAGACTGTTTTAGTTTACATATAGATTGATGCATATTTATTCAAAATTTTAAGAAAACCTTTCGATGGAAAAAATTATTGTGAACGTCTTTCAGAAAACACCGGTAACATGTACGAATGTACGGTCATGGCCCTTTTTCCCCATTGACTTTTTTGAACGGAAAATTCGAAATTGTATTTCTAGCTCCCAACATAGTAACTTTGAAACTCATTGGTTTACGCTGAGAAAATGGATATGTTTTATAGACAATTTAATAAATTTAGAAATCATAAATCTGATGAAAACAGGAGACTACTTAGCACAATTAGGTCCGAGTACAAGATTTGTAAACGAAAACATAGATTAGATTACGATAAGGCACACACACACACAAAACTTGAACAAGCTAAATTCACAAATGCTAAAATGTATTGAAATATGCTTAAACAATTTGCAGGAATACAGAATGCAAATATACCTCTGAGCACTTTTGAATCTTATTTCAAAAAGTGTCACTGATCCAAGTAGCTTGTTTTTTACACCAGATAAAGATGTTATTCATTTCTTGGAGCGGTATGAGAGAAAAAAATGTAGTGTAATGTTTGAGGAATTAAATCAGCCTTTTACCATACAATTATTTAATAAAGCTATAAATGAATTAAAAACTAACAAAAGTGGAGGCCATGATATGCATTCGAATGAGTTCTTTATTTATGGTTAAGACACACTCTTACCATTACCTTCATACACTGTTTATACAAAATATTTGATAATGGTTACTTTCCAACATCTTGGTCTGAGGGCTTTGTGGTGCCACTGCACAAGAAAGGTAATGATGAAAATAACTTCAGAGTTATAACAATTTTGAGTATATTAAGAAAACGTTTTACACGCAGTGTTAATATTCGACTTTCACAGTGGGCTGAACATTATTCCGTTTACATTGAAGCTCAGACGGATTTCAGACAAAATATGAGCACTATCCATAATATGTTTGTGCTTCATGGTCTTTTAACGCATGTTATCAACCAAGGAAGCAATTATATTGTGTATTTGATTATGTCGTAACAGAAAATCGTTGGTGTAAAATTATTACATTAGACTTACGAGGTAGAATATTCAATATCATTAAATCAATTCATGCAGCTGTCAAATCAAATCTAGAGTGAAATATTGTAATCAGTTTGGTGGAGATTTCGAATGTATATTAGGTGTGAGGCAAGGCGAGTGTTTATCTCCTTTCCTATTTTCAATGTTTTTAATGGCTTAGAATCTACTCATTGTGAAAACAGTACCAGTGGTATAGAGATAGAAGCGTTCAAATTGTTTCTATTACTGTATGCAGACGATTTTATAATATTTGCGAACCACGCGGAAGAATTACAGAATAGTTAAATGTTTTACACGAATGTTGTAATCGTTGGAAGTTAATGGTGAACACAAACAAGTTATTATATTTAGGAAATGGGGGCGATTACAAAATAGATTTTCGATATAATGATACAGAAATCGTGATTGTTAACAACTTCAATTATCTTGGTGTTGTATTTTTACCCAGGTGGATCTTTTTCCGACGCTCAGAACACATTAGCCGGACAAGCATTGAAAGCTATTTTAAGATGAATAGGTAACTTTACAAATTTACAGATAACACAATTAAACATAGATTAGATTTATTTGACAAGCTAATTCACCTGTTCTCAATTATTGCAGTGAGTTTTGGGGTTTCGATAAAGGCAATGCTATAGAGCGCGTATACATGCAATTTTGTAAAAGTTTACTAAGTGTTAAAAGAAGCATTCAAAACGATTTTATATACGGCTATTTTGGGTGCGAACATTATCAAACTACAAGATATTATTACATTATTAAATATGTGGTTAAGATGTTAAGTACTGAGCGTAAAATATTCACTAAGAAAAGTCATCTTACATTACTTATTGATTGCGAAAGGTATCCTTATACAAAAGTTGGTGCTCTTTATTACGTGATCTGCTAAGCACTATCGGCTTCTATCATGCTTGATTTTTTCAAGATGTTGGGCACGATAAAGTATTCCTTTCGAGCGCTTAGCAAAGACTTACATATATTTTTATTCAAAACTGGAATGATCGATTAATAGACTCCAGTAGAGCCTTATTATATAGAAATATTGCAAATTTTAAACTTCAACCCTATTTTATGCTGTGTAATATAAAAAAGTTCAGATTCAGTTTATCAAGATTACTCCTATAAGTACATATATTGAAAATAGAAAGTGGACGATGAGCAAAGCCCTATCCTGTGCCTGTTGAACTTAGGAAATGTGATGTTTGTAATCTTTTGGAAGACGAGTACCAAAATTATCGAATGCATTTTATATACTGATTTTAGATTTAAATACATACCATCGTTTTAAAGAAACCGGCCAAATATGCAAAAGTTTATAGAACTCAAGTCATCTGATAGTGATCATCTCTTTTTAAAGCTAAGTGCTTTTGTTTATAATGCATTCTTAGTCTGATCAGCAAATACGTACATGCACATATAATACACGTTACATGTTAAGGATTTATTGTTGCCTACGTCAATTCAATATTTGTAAATTCAAATAATAATATGTGCAAATATGTACATAAAACTATTTCATTTAAATAGTGTTCACGGGTATTATGTTCCCTCTTTATACATTAAATTAGTTAGTATAATTTTATACATTTGTTAATTCGAAATTGGTGTATTGTTTCTGAAAGTCTTATACGTGTTAAAAAGTGCTGTCTTCGTTTTTCCGTGTAACATCTTCCGTTACGTTTCGTATGGGTGCTAGTTTAAAGGAATGAACACATGTATTTTGTTTTAGAATTTCTATGTGGAAACTTTTGATAATAGTACTTAAATACCATCTATTTTCCGTATATATATGTATATATACATTTTACTTTGTTAAACTCATTATCCTTATTTGTGTTTAGTCGTGCAATTGTGAATTGTAGATATTACAATTAGAATTACACCCTTATTTACTAAAAGCAAAGTTCATATATATAGACTTAAGTTTGTCCCAATATGTAGGTAGTTATAAAACTATATATATATATATTTATATTTATTTATTTATTTATTTATGGGTAAACTATACATGTCATTTGTTCACATGGGCCTTGGCCAATCTCATCTAAACCATCTCCAGTCTGACGCTACTATGTTATCTGCTGACTGGATCTAATGACTTCGCATTGAGGGTCAAGTTTAGATGATCTTTTCAGGAGCCAGTCAAACTGTTGCCTTCAAAATGTTGAGATATAACTTCATGTATAAACCACAAATACTATGCACGAAATTAAAGTGAATTTTGGATGTTTAGTCGCCTAAGGTATCACTATATCATTGTCATCCACCTGAAAATTAACTGTAAGCTAGAAATGCGTCACTTTCCAAAAACCGTGGCCAACCATTGCTGTGCAAAAGGCAATTTGATTGGGCGCAGCAGGGCCGTTATTTTATTGTTCGGAAGGTCATATGAACGTGACCTGTTATACGATGTCTTCAGATCCTAACAATAATAGGATTTTATTTTAATGAGATTGGGCCTTGGCCTTCTGGATTTGTTGTAAATAAAATATTAAATATCTTTAATCTTTATCGACATAAGTTCAATAACAAACTTAACGCTAACGAGGCTTATGTAAAGGCAAATTGAGTTGTTTTATATACTAAAGAAATAATTGACGGGTAACTGTTGGTTATTGCGGTAATAACCAACGGGTCGGAGTTCCGATGCGTAGGAATTAAACCACGAGGGCGGTAGCCCGAGTGGTTTGATAACAAGCATCCGAACGACAAACCGTTGGTTATTAACGCAATAACAAACTGTTACCCGTCAATTATTTCGATTCTAAAACGATCTTATATAAAATTCATATTTTTAAAGGTTATGAATGAGAACTATATTTATCTATACTAAGCCCGTTTTCCGAGAATTTCATTCACACGTGCGTTTCTGTGACGTCAATAAGTCATAACAATTCAAAATGACGTCAGCTTTATTGATAAACATTGAGCGAATGACGTCATACTTATCGATATAATACAGTGAAAGTATCATGCCAAAAAGCGCAAATTAAAAACATATTAACAAAACGTAAACGTTTTTGTGAACTTAAGAATAAAATATGTAGTACAAATATGGTTTAATTGCGCTACATAATGCAAAAATGATTTGTTTTTCACAATTTGCTATCGCGCGTTTAAGGACGTGCATTTTACGGAACAATTTCTTCGAATTTCCGGAACTATTTTCAAAACATTAAGCTCCGCCCATAATTTGTTGCATAATAACCCACCGTTATTTTCCTTCTTTATCTATGGACCACCAGCCGCGTGCCGTGATAGAATGTGTAATAAATTGCCGGGATAACTTTAAGAAAGCGATATTTATTTATTAAGAAATACAGAGGCATGACAAACGGGGTTATATACTAGTAGCAGTTGTCCCAAGTTGAGCTAAGTAGAGTTGTCCGTAAACGTAATGTAGATAGTGAGTTGGCATCAGCTATGAATATTAGGGTAACAATTAGTTGTAGAGAAGAGTTTTATTACAGACAAACAGCAACAACAGGTATATACTGTATTGTACATAGCATAATGTGTCAAGACTTCTATACAACTGAAAATTGCCATGACATCAGAAATCTTAACAACAGTATACAAGTGTGTGTTTCATCTTTAGTTCATATACCTATAAACCATATAAAACACAAATTGAGCAAACGAGCAAGTTAATAATGGCTTAACAAAGTGTATTATGATAAACAACATAATTTTATATGATCAAACACAAAACAAACCCTCGGCCAATGAATATAATGTAGTATATATTCTTCACTTAGAAATGCTCATATACAATAAAAAATAAGAATACAATGCCTTGTATTTAAAAACCATTTCAACTGTACATGTATATAAACAGAAAAGCAGGCGGATCAATAATTTCATTGGTTATTTTTATTAAAATCAAACCCCAATCTATAATCTTACTCGTACATTTATGCGTTGTGCGCACTGTTAGGTAAAAGAGATTATGATTATGATAGTTACACGAGGAAAACATCCCAAAACAAACATTTAATACCCTAAACATTTGGTACAAGTTATTAAATATATATACAAGTAAACGATCGAAATACACAATTACTGTAGATTATACCAAGTGAAGTCAAGTCAAGTTTATTCGACAAATACAATTGTACATATCCAATAACACTACAATTTGTAGTTCTTACCTTATTTAACCCCAATTATATAATGACCAAGTCCTTTTGTAATCGTTGGTCGAATAAATACTCTTTACTCGTTGCAATATGAAAACTTTTGAGCATATTATATTTTTTTATTCACCATATACTTATATTATCCCTGAGTCGTTGTCAAACATTCACAACAATTAAATTATTAAATTAGAAGTCAATGTTTTTTTGCATAAATATTGATCGAAAATAAAAACAATTCTAACAATGACACATTTAAAAACACATTATATGCATGCGTCAATCCAGCTATCCCCACGGCGCAAAATCAGTTTCCTTTATATTCAAACGGATATTAAATAGTTATGCCAAAACATACTGCTTAAGGAACAACACGCACACTATTTCCGCAGAAAGCACTATCATATAAATGCTTCACATTTCTAAAGTGTAATGCCAACAATTTAACTGTGCATACATTAAACTTCTGTTTACACTGTATCGCCCTGTTGTCAACATGCGTTGTAAGGACATTGAATAACTATATTATGCATAGGTTATAACACACATACAAAGCATACAGAGTCCTTTGTCTTCACAATTGCTATATTATGTAGATCTATCCAATTATAAGGAATTTATACCACACTTTTTTAGCATTGAAAATCCTTTGTCTTATAAACACCTGTCATTAACAAATTGCTATATTATGTTTACAATTATTCGGAATTTATACCATACTCCTTTAGCATACAAAGTCTTTTTCTTCCAAACACCTGTCATAATAAATTGCTATATTATGTTTACAATTATAACACACTCTTTTAGCATACAAAGTCCTTTTCTCCCAAACATCTGTCATAAACAAATTAATAAGGATATAATTAACAAATTATTTCATTTTGCACGTACACTTACGACTGAGATCACGCAACAATACAATCACATATACTAGGTTAATTGATAAGTCATTTCCAGGTTAATAGTAATTACAAACGCAATAGCATGCAATGTCATACGTGAAACTGTCAGTTACGCATATTTTTTTATACGTTCATACAAATTGAACGTATGTTTCTCGTTATTTTATAATCTCAATTGTAGTTACTGTCAAAGTTTGGTCATACATTGTTGTACCAAATTTGTATCTGCAAGAATAAGCCAATCATCATATTGAAATAACTGATGCGATACAATTGAGCTTACGACGAGACTTGAATGACCTTGTGTTTAGCCATTCAGAAAGCTAGGACTTAATTGTTTGACTATATAACCAACATTTAATAGCTAAACGATTCGTATACCGTAAACGGTATTTGTCGGAGTTCGACGTAAGTAGGCGTGGTTATAAAATACGCATACGTAAGATCAATTGTTTTTTAAATAATTATCAAAGATTAAACAGAAAAAAAAATCAATGTTAAATTGTGCATGATATGTAAGTCGTGTGTACCACCTATTCGGAAAGCTTACTACATTTTGCTCCCTTTTCTCTGGAGAAATGATACATCCCATCATCCAGTGATATATATTTGGCATTATATCGTAAGGTGCAGGCAAACGATACAGTGTATGTAACTTCGTACATCGCACACAATGATAATGCATCCGAATACATGCGCCAGATTAATAACAAATACAATACAAACTACCAAGGTCAACGTAACACCACGGTATGGTGCAATTTCAAATGCACCGTTTTAGTACGGCTAAGACCATATTCCAATTAGTCATGCATAACTGAAATGTTCCAGGTCGCGATTTTATGTTCCATATTTAACGATATCATATTTGTGTTTCTTCTGATCAAACAAATATTAAAACCATAAAGAGCACTTATAGTCCAGTTATGTTATACTGCACATTTCCACCAGTAATGTTACCAAGTCCTTCCACTAGTGTACCCGTATCCGCCGAGCCAGTGTGATTGGCCAGGAAAGCCGCGGGAATTGTGTACAGGTTAAAGACTGGCATCACGAACGTGTTCATACTAATGCATACCAACAGAACACTGATAACGTTAATAACACCGCCGGCTTGTATCTGAAATAAGGCAGATTCAAATATAACAATTATGATACTCCAGAGACATCACCAGGAGAGAAATCCTTATTAACATCCGCTGGTCCTTTATTTATGGCAATTGCCTTTACAGTACAGAACAATACGCACAACACAACACAAAACATAACACAAATGATTAAACTGGGGTCACCGCCTTGGAAGGGTAAATGCAAAACATTTGCTGTTTAAACCGGTTTGACGGCATGCCGAACCTCACACTTAGCCAAGAATTAGTCACAACACACACGCTTGTTAATAAAATGTAACCTCATGGCCATATATGCTAGTGTTCTTAGATAAAACCCTATAGTAATGAAACCATTTCAACAGTGAAATAGTCATGTAAATTAAATATTTCATTGCCCATTCATATACATACCCGTATGGGCCAAAGCAATGTTATCACTTAGCATTCATAACAACCCTCAATAAAATGTACCTAATAAAGAACATTTCTAATGCAAATCACGTAACAACTACGATGAAGGTAAACTGAACTACACATACCATATCAATGATCTTGAGGTACCCAGTTGAGAATACAATGGCATTGGGAGGAGTGCCGACTGGAAGCATGTATGCAAACGAGGCCGCAATAGCGCATGGAATCATAAAATACAGCGGATGTACCGACAGCTTTAGAGCCTGAAAAAGTGAACAATCACATGTTTTTGTTGTTGTAAATACAATCGTATTTGTGCGGCTGTTGTTCTTGTTTTGTTATCAGCCTGTGTAATCACGACGGCAACGGTGACCACTTCAGAGCGAAGTGTAATAATAAACGTGTTAACTATGCTTGCAATTTCAACTTGGGAGGGGTATTGCTATGCTTAAATTAAAGGAAAACAATGTGTAACAGTGTCAATAACATATATATGTGGTTTGCTAAACGTTTGATTTAAGAATCATTGTTATCTGCATATATTGTATCTAATACACAAACAGAAGTGTCTTTTTCGTGTCTCTTACCGAGTACATGCAAGACATATTGAAAATATTGAAATATCTCGCAGACTTTTTTAAAACGGTCGATGTTTTCTAAATTTTCTAAATTATTATACATACCAATCCTCCGACTATTGGAAGGAAGAGCGTCGCTGTAGCAGCATTGCTTGTGACGTTAGTAATTGCCGCTGTTATAAAAGCCAGCAGTGCGGACGTTATCCATGGCGGTAGACTCTCAAACACTGTCAGCTTCTCGCTGATCCATTCTGACAACCCTGACGTCTATAACAGAGACAGATGCCATCACTATTGGTAAGTAACGGTGGGGTTATATGTATTGACGACACACAGACAGTGTGTGGTGTTGGAAAACGCCGCATTGAACATAGAAAATATTTCATTGAAACGTTAAGTGATTAAGTGATTATATGAGAACTTCACTTTTTGACGCCATACTTCTGCTAAAACGAGACCAGGAAAAAACTTAAATGTATATACTGTATAAATTACTTTTTTGATTTAATTTATGAATAGTTGTTATACAAATATAAGTGATATCAAAGTGCTGTAGATAAACCCATTATTAACATGCAAAGGAACTTTATTAATGGCAAGTGCCCAATGGCCCGTACTACACCGTACACAAACACCGTATGTAAAATACACGCAACAAACATTAAACACAAACATTATTAATTCTGGAGTTACCGCCTTAGAACGTTTATATCCATAATGATGTATTAATGACGTAAGCAACATTGGTACCCGCAAATGCACAAGTATTTTTTATTGAGTCTTAGCCTATTCTTTATTATTAAGACTAAGAATTGGTTGGTGAATACGGGCCAAGTGCAAATCGTTTGGAATTCAAAGCGGTTTGAAAACGCAACGGACCTCACACTTGGTTCTTATTGATAACCATACAGGTAAATAGTACAAATTAACCTAGTAGCATTCCAATTCATACATACAGCACAACCATCTGCCAATGCAAAGCCCCCTCCCATGAGTAGTAGGACGCCCCAGGCCATCTTGTCGTTGACGTACTTCCAGGTCAACAGTGGGATGTACTCCGAGGTAGCCGTTAATTCGTCCTTCTTTTGCTCTGAAAACCACGCGAAAACTACTCTTCTAAGATTATATTATTCAACATATTCAAATATATTCATATTATATAATACAAAAGAAAAGAGGTACTTATTACTAGCCATATTTTACAAAACATCAAACGTATCATCGTTAGAGCATTTTATGATATATGTCGAAATGAAAACCTAATCAATGTCGCAAGTTCATTTTAAAACAAGAGATATTTTAACACGGACATATATATACATAATTGTATAAAACTTACATAATTTCTGTTTGTTGTTGTATATGCGTAACTTAAATTAATATTAAATGTAGTATATGCATCAATAATTACCGTCGTCTTTTTTCCCGAATTTAGGCGGTTGACTTGGCAAGAAAAACAATATAACAGACATAAAAATAGCTGCCGTTGAGTCTTCTACATACCTGTAAGATAAAAAGCAGGTGCTTTAACATAGAAGCAACAAAATATCATTCAAACAGATATTAGTATCAGTACGCGTTTCAAAGAAATGATTATATTTACGGGAGGCAACTATGAAGCCATTGGTTGACAGTCGCATAGACTGAAATCACTTTTCCACTAAGATCATGTTGTTGTAGTAAACTTCACGGGTAATTTGACTACTGTGAGATCATTCGCTTGACTTATTCAAACTATCTGAGAGGTATAATATGGCGAACAAAAAATGTTACCGACACAGTTAATAATAACGTGACAACAAATTTTACCGACACAGTTAACTTGACAACGTTTAAAATACACAAGTATTTATCCAAAAAACAAACTAACGTGCGTGTAGATAATGTATCACTTGTGTGACAGTTGTTTAGTTACTAGTGTTGTTAAATGACTTTCAATTTATAGACAGTACATTTGTATAATGTGTATTTGTATGCATTGATTTATATCAAACAATCATAATACTAATTAAATCAAAATCTGCATATAATGTCCATCAACACACTGTTGGTAGCTTTTTACACCCATTCAAATGACAAATTTATATATAGAATGACATAATAATAATAATTATCGCACAAACACGTTTGTTTATTTAATTTTAATACACTAAACGTTTCGGCATGATGCCTTCATCAGTAGTAATACAAATAATAAACATAAATAAAGGAAGTGACGTCGACGTCATACAGTGACGTTACGTCGTTTGGCGGAAAATGATGACCTGTAAGAAATGTAAAATAGCATTATGCTGACATATATAGAACACATAATCATGATAGTATAAAATGATAGATCACGGTTGATTCATCAGCCTACTAATTATAATATAATAAAAAACATAGTAATAGGCAAACATCGAACATATGTCAAGTATGTGAACGTATTATATATCGTACAGCACTTTGTTATTAAGATCGTTAGGAAGAATAGTCTTTAATTTATGTATCCAAAACGTTTCTTTACATAAACGGTCTAGATTTTTATGAACAAAAGAGAAATCTGACAATGTACAATTATTGTCTAGAGACCCAAAATGGTTTGCAACATGTGATATAGGATTTATTAAACAGTTTCTTGTATCAAATCTATGGTTATTCATTCTGCGGGAAACATTTTGATTGGTTTGTCCGGCATATTGTTTAAGATATATAACATCACGTGAAATACAATCTACATCATTGTGCAAATCATATGTTAAACCAGTAACGCTACTATTGAATTGAGAACATATGTTAATATTATCACAATGAGTATATCTTCGTCGTTTACATTTACCCGATGAATGTAATTGGATACTGTTATATACACTGAACATCTAACAAGACTGTTTTGTATATTCTTAGATCGTTTATAGGCCGAAATAGGCTTAAAAGAATGTAAAGACTTTACACTCTCTTTGTCAGATAACCGTAATATTCCCAGTGTTTGTGTAAAATATCAGCAATATTAGACATTGATGTATTGAAACATACAGTAAATGGTATCACTGAATTAGTACTTTTCTGCGTAACACGCAATGCGCTATCCTGCGACTTATTTTTCACTTTTGCAAATCCATCTGCTACATTTTAAGGATAATTTCTATTTTCGAAATATTTTGTAGACTAGCTAAAAGACTGATTAAATACACCATCATCGGAGATAATACGTCTGTAGCGTTTAGCCTTACTATATGGTATACCCCGTTTACAAGACATGGGGTGAGATGATGTAAAATCTAAGTATAAATGCATATTAGTAGGTTTACAAAATATAACTGTTATAACAGTTTCAGATTCACTTTTTTATATAGAATGACAATAATACAAAGCCTACTTGTTTATAATCCAAGTTTACAATCCAATTCACTAAATATAGAAAGTCCAGTGAGTTAAGGTAATACAAGGTTGAACAGTCATTCAATTGTAAAATTGAATTGAAATTTGTAACTGTTATCAGATTACATTATGGCTTTCTTTAAATTGTTAAAACATACTTAACGCAAGAAGTATTGTACAAACCCCTTCTGCTTAAATGATGCCCCCTCTAAATTTGTCCAAGATTATAGTTTTTTAAACCTGACAATAACTTAGGCATGTGCATTTCGTTACAAATGACGTGATCTTCAATTATTTAGTGGAATTGACAAACCCGTTTTGTGGTATTTTCGTTAAATTGTTCCATTTTGACTATATTGCATTGGTTCAATATATGTAACCTAACATGTAAGTGACAACAGCAGTTTGTTGGCAGTTATTTAATATTGCCGCCCCCTCTAATTCAAAATCTCTCCCCTTCTAACCCAAAATCCTGTATTCGCGCCTGTTGAGAATAATTATGTTGTCATTGGGTACTGCTTACTTGGTTTTAAACAGAGTACCCCAGCCTGGTACAACGACTGGGTTTCTTGAAATCCAAAGGAATGCCAATATAACAAAGTCCGCCATGACTAGAACCTCTGCAAAACTGAAAATAAAGACAGTCGGTCAATTAATTGAAACATGAAAAATTATGTCTTTACGTTTAAAGACTTTTGAAACCCTGTATTTAAATATACAGCATAATTTCGGATCTATGACTACAAGTTTTATAACATATATTTCATCAAATACCCCTGATTTAAGAAACAGGTGTAGAGATCGAAACAAGGCATTGCAATTCACAGTAGCTAATTTTATATCTAGATTTTTAATAAAAATTGTGACTTTCTCTGCGTCAATAGTATTATATCGTTAACAAAACGTTTCGAGACATCAGAAATACTAAAGTGGCAAGATGTTTGATAACAACAAAGAGTTCCAATACGTTTACTACTAAAAAAAACATGCTTATTAGTTTCCGATACTGAATTTCTTTCATCGTTACAAATTATGTCGTTTTATGGTGGATAAGTAGCTTTAAATTCTTTGCGTTTTAAAATTATGACGTCATCGTGTGCATTGCGGGTTTCTGGATTACGTCATCATTTAACTATTTTTACTGTCTCAGTGACGTAGCGTAAGATTATCTCTGATATATTGTACATACCCTTTTATTTAATATTTTACGGCATTTCCGATTTATGTATACACTTATACACTGGTTTTAACACCCACGTTCATTCAGTTAAAAAAAAATTTTTCAATTTGGGTTAGCAGGAAGATGTAGAATAATAGATAAAGTTTTATTCTGTTTAAAATAAACATATACAACAAAGTTATGTAATCTGGCTTTTTACACCCAACATTACGGCTTCTTCCTAAAATTGCATGACGATGATCTGAACATTGAACTTTATGATGCTATGTCTTTAAAGGTTTTTATTAAAAGACGAGATGTAGTTGATACTTGTTTTTTGTTTCATTTCATCGTGCCTCAGAAAGTTGCAATTCTGTTTCTCTGGTTTGCATCAAGCCACTGAGTACTTAAATGGTAATTAAATTGAATAATATTCTCTTTTATTGCTATTAAATTAGAATTGCGATGCTATGAGGTTAATTTTTATTTACACTTACATGTTTTGTGAATAATTCTGGGCCAAGTGTGAGGTTCGTGCGCACATAAACCAGTTTAAAACCCCAATGCTTTGCATTGACCGTTCCAAGGCGGTGACCCCAGTTTTATTCATGTGTGTTTTGTGTGTGTTATGTGTTTTTGTGATGTCCTGTGTATTGTTTTTGGCAATCGGGCACTTGCCATAAATAAAGGACCTCGGGCTGCTAATAAGAGTTCAATCCTGCTGTCGCAACTGGAGTTTCGCCGCTTTGTTGATGTTTATATTTACTACGGAACATACCAAAGTCAACCAACTTGTATACATTAACTATATGAACGAACCTCCATTTCCCCAGCTTTCTGTACTCATGCTGCAGATGCACTTTGAGGCGGTGACCCCAGTTTTATTCATGTGTGTTTTGTGTGTGTTATGTGTTTTTGTGATGTCCTGTGTATTGTTTTTGGCAATCGGTCACTTGCCATAAATAAAGGACCTCGGGCTGCTAATAAGAGTTCAATCCTGCTGTCGCAACTGGAGTTTCGTCGCTTTGTTTATGTTTATATTTACTACGGAACATACCAAAGTCAACCAACTTGTATACATTAACTATAAGAACGAACCTCCATTTCCCCAGCTTTCCGTACTCATGCTGCAGATGCACTTTGACAGCACTGTAGTCTTCGTCTGTCTTTATACAGCACAGACATCTGCAGAAAAGCATCAATGCATCTAACCATTATTTATATTCAAATCCGAGAATGTGTTTTATTCCAACAGGTATATAAAAAGGTTTATAAAATATCACATAAACGTGATACCTTTTACTGCATTTCAAAAATACATAATGAAGTATTAAATATTTCTACAAAATGCATGCAGCGAAATTACACTTGTATGGCATCTTAATTATAACTAAGCGTAAAGTATTTTGTTTGCTGAATATGTACATTGTGTTTGGAGTTCATTGGTTACCTAATTGTTTGTCGTTTCCGTTTGAGTTATCTTCATACGTTTGGAATAGTCGCATATCAATAGTTGTTGGACTTTACTCACTATCTTAATTTTTTTTAACTGTTCGAATAAACAACCTTTTGGTAACAACATAGTTTCTAAATGGCCACAATATGGACGTTTACTTTGAAAAACTAAACAATATGTATAATATTTTTGTTACTTTTTCTATGTTTTCAGTAATTGTGTCCGATATACATACTTCTTCCCGAGAGCAAAGACCTGCAGCCAAATCCACGTTGCCAAAAATACCACCACGGATATCGGGATGCCGATAGCCATCCAGTTAGCGAAGGTGACAGCCGAGTCCAAACCATGTTGATGGTACAGTCTGTATAACAATAATAATAATGGTATATACAACATTGCAGCGAAGACGTAAAAACCTGCAGATGGTACTGTCAGTAGAATGAAAGCGTTACATACACTATTTAAGCGATGGTGAAAGATAAGTCTAAACCATGTTGATGGTACAGTCTGTCAAATCATAATGCTACATACAATAGTGTAGCGAAGGCGAACGCTGGTCTCAACCTTGCATATGATATAGTCTGTCAAATGAAAGGATTACATAAACATATTAAGAGTAGGTGAAAGCTAAGTGCAATAAAATCGCAATGGTGTAGTGGATAGTGTCCGCCTTGCGACCGGTAGGTCCTGGATTCAATCCCGACTCAGGGAGCGTTCTCAAGATCATTCCAAAGACACAAAGTACTGGTTCTTCACAGGAAACTAACTCGAGAGTGTCTCTATAAGCGAAAGGCTTTCGATACAATCGAGCTAAAATAAATAGTTTTAAACTAAGTCCAAACCATTTTGATGGGACAGTATGTATAAGGTAGAGTTTCATACAATATATAAGGCATGTGTTAGCTTAGTTACAAACACGTCGAGTCACAAATTGTCGACGGTATAGAAGATCAAATGAAAATGTTACATAAAGGCAAATGAGGGTATACCGGTATATAAAGGTATGTATTCAATTTGCTGCTTAACGTCCCAACCACGCTCTTGATTCTTTACAAAACATCGAATGTCCAGTTTATACAGTCCTTAATCTCTGAACATATATCAGCAGCCCGCCAACTCACATGTCAGCTTGTCCTTTCAGAATGATGTTGGGCGGTGTTCCCGTCAATGTGGCTATACCACCGCAGTTCGCCGCAAACGCTACGCAAAGAGCAAACGTCTTGGCCATTTGTGCAAACTCCTTATCCTGGTCGTTCTTGTCGTTGTCCGATCGATTCTCTCTCGCAATCGGTTTTCTGAAAACATTTTCCGCCCACATGTAACAGACATACTAGTACCATGACACGATTGGCATGTTAACAGCCCCTTTACTTTCTGGAGGACGATGATTTTAAACTTTCGCCAGCATCTTTATGACATTTGATATGCAACAATCTTAAGAGCTGTGTTATCCATAACATGTAATACATGCTCAATATGTATAATATATCAAACATTAAAATAGTATGATAATTAATTACTTATGGATTTCAAAGATCAAATTCCTTGTCTAGATTTCCAACATTTCGATACTTCCTAACAATTACAAAACACACGGTGGCTTGATGACGAATACACGTGCATTTATAATCGATTCTCATAACAACTTGCGATCGGGGTAATTCGTTTAATGTCTTTAATTAGATGTGTTCCGCTGTATTCAACACAACTATATCTGCTGCCCTTATGTTCACAATATCCTTCATATGAGACTCAGCATCTATGAACCTTTCGTGTGTCTCGATTAACGCTTAACATTGGCCATGTCGGCCTGGTAATTACAAGGCTATAACCAAATGTCATTATCCAAGACGTTCGCAACAAAAAGAAAATAATTGGGTTAATTTCTCCTTTTGCTTCATTATTTCTTTACTGTATATAGGTTACAATACACTAATTTTAATCAATAAATATAAATCTGAGTAAGTCATTAAGTTCCAGTCAATGGTTACAAGTTCGTAAAGCATTTATAATAATAAAAAACACACGTATACAATGTATTGCCAAACAAATCAGTTAAAAAAAAGATCCAAAAAAATATCTACATTCTATTTTGGCAATTGATACTTTGTTTACGTAAATACGAAATATGAAAAAGCATACACAGGTACCATATTTAAAGTCCAATATTTCCCAAACATGTTAGGTGACCCATTCCTTTTATTAATATTTTGGTGTAAGTATACATCGGTGCATGTATGTGCGAAAATGTACAAGAAATCTGTTTTTTGGAACAAAATATATTGATGCATAATAAATTACGTTTCAGAAAGTATTATTAGTACCCATTTGACCTACTTCAATGTCCGGTCAAATTCATTATTTTAACAGTAATTGACGGTAAAACGTTTTTTATTACCAAAATACACTTGTATATTGCCAAACAAGACATGCAAAAACATATCAGTTGAAAGAACCATAACTGTGTTTGAAAACAAGCTCTCCTATGTACTTTAAACATTGAAAAAAATCCAAACTGAAAAAAGGGGCTTCGACAGGTACCGTATTCAAAACCCAATATTTCCGGGAAAAAGCTGGTGACCCCTAATTTTTTAACACTGTTTTAGTTTCAGTATACAATGAATATGTATATGGAATTTTTTAACAACATCTGTCGTTTGGAAAAAAAGATATTCGTATAGTTGATTATTTATTGATGTTTTCAAAGGCATATTATATGCATAATTAACCTCATTAAGAGTCTATTAAAAGTCATTTTTTAAATGGTAACTATAGATAGAGCGCGTTTTATACTTAATATGCACTTGTATGTTTCTGAACGAACAATTAAACAAAGAGGCATTTAAAAATCTCCGTCCTTGTTTGAACATGAACGCTTTATATAATTGAACACTGCTATTCACACAAACTGAAACAAGAGGGCCATGAGGACCCTAGGACGCTAACCTAAGACCTTGTAACCCAATTGGAATTTGCATCCCCGAGACGTGGCTTATTTTTATCCCAGGGGCGTAATAAAAATAATCTTGAAAAACCCCTGCGGTTTCAGGTTAAGATTGATTTTTAAAGTAACTTTGCTATTTAAGTCCATATAAAGTATATATAAGCCACCAGATTTGACCCAAGGGGCATAATTTGAACAATCATTGGAGAGGACCACTATGCAATGTTACGTACCAAATATAGGAAAGCTGTGGGCTTTGCCGTTTCAGAGGAGAAGATTTTTATAGTCATTTTGCTATTTTTTAAGTCTATATAAACCATGTGACCCCCGGGGCGTGACCAGATTTAACCCCAGGGGCATTATTTAAACAGTATTTGTAGAGTACCACTATACGGATGTTACATACCAAATATGAAACATCTAGGCCTTTCGGTTTCAGAGGAGAATAATTTTTAAAGTCATTTTGCTATTTAAGTCTATATAAACCACGTTACCAATGGGGTGTGGTCAGTTTTGACCAATGGGGCATAATTTGTAGGGGACCACTTGAGGATGTTACATACAAAATACGAAACCTCTGGGCCTTGCGGTTTGAGAGATTTTTTAAAAACATTTGCTATTAAAGTTGATAGAAACCATGTGACCCCCGGGCGTGACCAGTTTTGACCCCAGTGGCATAATTTGAACACTCTTGGTAGAGGACTACTATATGACGTTACATACCAAAAAAGAAACCTCTGGGCCTTGCGGTTTCTGAGTAGAAGATTGTTAAAGTCATTGTGCTATATATTCTATATAAACCATATGACCCTGGGGCGTGGCCAGTTTTGACCCCAGGGGCATCATTTGCACAAAAGTTGTAGAGGACCACTATACGATGTTACATACCAAATATGAAACCTCTGGGCCTTGCGGTTTTTAGAGGAAAATATTTTTAAAGTCATAATGCTATATATTCTATATAAACCATGTGACCCCCAAGGCCCGTTTTGACCCCAGGAGCATAATTTGAACAATCTTTGTAGAGGACCAGTATAGGATGTTACATACCAAATATGAAACCTCTGGGCCCTGCGGTTTCAGAGATTTTTAAAGTTTACACTTTTTAAATCTATTTTTAGCTCTGGTGACTTACATATGCAGCGGACCGTAACGACTTGAGCAATTTTGAAAGAGGGTCACCTAATGATCATTGCAGTGAAGTTTGGTGAAAATCTGCCAAATGGTTTAGGAGGAAATGTTGTTTGAA
This sequence comes from Congeria kusceri, assembly GCA_027627225.1. Classification (NCBI taxonomy): domain Eukaryota; kingdom Metazoa; phylum Mollusca; class Bivalvia; order Myida; family Dreissenidae; genus Congeria; species Congeria kusceri. The sequence goes on from CM051027.1 coordinate 24,911,704, forward strand.
TGAAACGTTGACGACGCACGCACGACGGATAACGGGCGATCACAAAAGCTCACCATGAGCACTTAATGCTCAGGTGACCTAAAAAAGGTACCGTATAAAACCCCAATATTTCCGGAAAAAGGCCGGTGACCCCTATTTTTTAAGACTGTTTTAGTTTTAGGATACATTGACACGTTTGTGCAAATTTTAAGAAAATCTGCCGATGGAAAAACAAATGAAAAAAATTGTTGGTTGCGAACGTCTTTAACATGTAGATACAATTTCAAGGTTAGTCTTTTAATCCCAAGCGGACTACATAATCTGAAAATGTTAATTCCAATAAATCAGTCCCACATGCATTGTTATATATATATATATAAGTAAGGGTTGTACAGTTTAATACATCTTTGTGTTATTATCGATTGACAACGTGGTAATGAATCTGAGAATTATATGAGTATATGATTATGATAATAATATGTGTGACGCCAAGCGTATCGCATTGAACAATATACAATAATATAGAAAGGAAATAAGAGTTAACCGAAAACATTCTAGTCAAACGTATTCATGAGTACGTAACTAATTATGTATGTATCAGGGACCTGTCCTTGTGGTTTTTTTTATATGTAATGATAATTATAATTATTAACATTTGATTCATTGACTGAAAACTGTATTTCACTGTCACTGAAATACAATCACCAAGCATATGACCGATGAAATAGGGTTTACTTAGTATCCAGTCTTCCAATACTGCTGTGTTACCTTTATAAATATTAAAGGAACTGAACTCCAGATGGTCTTACCACAACAGCGAGAGACAATTGTCATAACTACACGATTTTCTTACATTATCGTTAAGAACACATTAAAAATAGAAACGTGTGTTTTTATTTACCTAAAAAACGATGATTTTATATAATTTTCCCTCCGTGGTATCGTCCAAAGATTTACAACGTCTGCAGACACTATAACCATCGAGTAATTTAAAACTAGCGCCGTTTATATTTAGGATAATCACGGGACAGTTTAGTTTTGTCGAGTCGCGTATGCGCACACTTGAATCAGGTGCGTGTATTGGGGAAAGCAGAGGTACTTTTCAGTCGGGAATACCGGGTTCAATAAAAGTGAGAGTTTATTCAACTTTCAATGAAATATATAGTTTATGATGTTAACCCATGGTTTTACCATTTGGCATAACTACAAAAAAACGCACATTTTTATGCCATCTGGACTTCAGTATCTTTAACACTTTGTGTGTTTCTTGATTTCGGTGTTTTGAACCGCGGTATATGCGCTAGTGAACACTTTTCAAACATCCTCGATTTGTTCAGTAGGAGTTTTGTACATAAACTGCTTCTGACTTCATAGGAACTTGCTAGCCAACTGTTTATAATGCCTCAGTCACACATTCCCGATTTTTACTGCCGTTCTTGAGCCGACAGCGTCCCAAATCAAATCTCTCAAGAGTCGGGCCAATATTTTAAGAATCTTTGCTCAAAATTTAATGTTTGATCATAAGATCGATATTTCCAGACAGCGTTTCGACACAGTCCAGAAAGCGTCCCGATTCTCCTGAATGCGATCCGATACTTCCTCGACAGTTTCCCGACAGTGTCCCGGCGGCCTTCCGACATTCCCGACTGTTTGATTATTTGTATCGTTGCGCTATCGGGACGCCGTCGGGAGCCATAATCGGGAATTTTTGACTGCCTCAATACTCCAGACGTGATATTTCTATATAATTTATAATGCATTATCAATCCCGTTCTAACACATTGCCCCGATAACGTCCCGACACCGTCCCGAATTTGAATCGATATAGTCGAATCTATCCCGACAGAGTCCCGACTATACAAATTCGGCTGAGTCTCCCGAATGTTAAGGGAAAGCCTTAACTGTCGGGAGTGCTTGGCCGATCACGCCGAACATGTCCCGATAATTCCCGATTCTTAGGACAGCGTACCGACAGCGGTCCGACACCTCCAGACAGCGTCCCGACATTCTCGACTTTTTAATAATGTGTATCGCAGCTCTGTCTGGACGCTAACGGGAGTCATACTCGGGAATGTGTGAGTGAGGTTTAAAGCATTTAAGTAAAATATTACAGACGAGTTAAAAACATAGAGTACAGTTGTTGTTGATTGTATATGAAATTACAAGCACTTGAAGCTAAACACAGAGCAGCTGAGCATGCTTCCAAGAACAGAAAGGATGCAGTCACCTGTGCTCGGTCATCGGATGTGTGAGAAGTGTCGTAGAGGTAAAATCCTGAGGATCTATACCCGATGAGCTCTCCACCCTCAGCATATTTCTGTGCAATGGCATGAAAGTGGGTATAGTAGCATTAATGAAAGTATGAGATCATATGCCATAATCAAACACAACTACGTTTCTTTGAAGCATTGTTTATAGATAGTACATGTATGCCAAAATCAAACACAACTATGTTTCTTTTGATGCATAGTTTAGGGATATTATGCCATACTCAATCACAATGATGTTTCTTTCTTTAATCGCATAGTTTTAAGTCTTGTTAAGCGATTATTTCGACGTATATTGTTAATAAACATATATGTACATGGCATTTTCCTAAACGATTGACATTGGAACAATCACAATGATTTACCAGATAACCATACACTTTGAACACGTTTAAAAGATAAAAAAAAGCAATAATGTATAGCAGTTATGTGATTCACAGCCTAAAAGCGATGGTTTGATTATGGCAATATTTAACAAGAAAGACAAACAGGTGCAGCATAGTGTTGAAACTGCGTTTCCCACAATGACAAGAGAAAACAAGTCCTTAAAATAAGTTAAGTGTATTATCAAAAAACTAAAACGCTAATAATATCTGTAAGATCTGTGATCGTGTTACTTCACATACAATCATTGTTACTATTAGTTTAATAATACTATTAGGACAACCAGTTTATCAAGATGACAATAACGTGAATTCAAATAAAAGAAATGAAACAATATTTGATAATAATTGGTTGAACACTGTGCAGAAACGATAGGCATTTATAGACAAAATGTGTGAAATACTTGTTAGCAAACCAAGCTAAGCTATATTTCTAGCAACATCAGGTGTGTGATAATTAAAACGTACGGTTCGGGTTGATGCACTTCAATTGAATATCTGCAAAGAGAAACATGTATAAAATGGTACGATAACTTAACGATTTCCTTTACTAAACTTGTCGCATTTCATATACTATAGATAGTATCATTAGTGTTTAATTCGTCACCGTGTTAGTATGTAACATGTATTTATGTATGTAAAGTTATTTCTTCCAAACTTAATATAGTGTAAAGGGTACCTTTGCACTCCTATAGAAGTCAATGAATTATATAAATATTAACTTCGCAATTAACAATACAATCGTTTGATTGAAGAGTGTTACAAACCGGTTCCGTATATTTCTCAAATGTAGTCGAACATAATGTTCCGGTTATTTCCTGTGTGAACTCACTGTACGGGGTGTCCGGGCTCGAGTATGTTGTCGATTTCCAAGGTGACCTTGACCTCTTTCTTTCCCGACTCGTGATTCTCGGCGACCCCAGTGGACTCCAGGTTTTTCAAAGGCATTGTGACCCTGTGACCGTTCTCTCGAACTAAAGTATTTAAATAAACTTTTGTTTAAGTGTTTTCATAAAAACTATCTGCTCTACCAGTAGCGATAATTGTTATACGTGCTTTTCCAAATCCACTGTTTAATGTCTTAACATAAAAACCATACGATAACAGGTGTAGGATATTGTATCAAACCCTTAATATATATGTTTTATTCTGTTTGTCATATTGAAATTATTGCGAAAGAGTTTCTACTATGACAGTTTCTAAATGAAGCATTCGTACAAAAATGGTGTATGGCTTTTTCGGTTGGCAATATATTTGTTTGACAAAAATGTAAACAAAACGTTTAAGTTATGAACATGTCATTGGAAACAAGTCTATACTCCACTCATTGAGTAGTAAATACATAGTCAGGCTTTGAACTTGAACTCTTAACCAGTGGCCGTTTGTTTCAAAAGACTATAATTTTCAAGTGCGTAACTCAAATTTCGACCCAACTACAGTATTCGGATAAAATTTCTACATCTTATATTGTTTTTCTATTTTCAAATATATCCCAGGCTGTTACTCAAGAATGGTTTTCCGTATTGTTACTCAGCAATTATCACCTCTCATTTTATTATAATATATATTTTTAAACGATATCTAAAGTCGTCATAAATGCACTCGAAACTCATCTTCAAACAATCTTTATTCATAAATATGTGTGTAAAATATGAATGCTTAGTCTAAATTCTGCATGTCTGAAAATATGTATAATAAGTTCATAATGTATCGTGCATGAATTCTTATATGTCATTTATTAAGACATGGGATACGTTCTGTCAACAACCAAGACATTAATGTTTGGAGATGTCATGCGTTTGATATTAATCATAACATATACTGGTTGCTTCAAAATGTTAAAGAATAGGGAGTAATAAATTGCATAGACCTTGCAAGTACACGCGAAAACAGGTTCTTTCTACATTAGAATAAGTGTTTCCCTTTGCAAATACATATGCACGATTAGTGAATTTAGCATCCTCTACGATACATTCTAACACGACACGCGGCTTGTTTTTCATAGACAAAGAATGAAATCAGTTATGGGTTATTCTAAAATGAAATGTTTAATAACGTTTACGTTTTGTGTACATGTAATTATAAGATGTATCACTAAATTCGTGGTTTTTGTTTCAATATATTGTACATAAACTGTAAGTGTGTAACGAGTTTGCTAGTACGCGTTTAAACGCGTGCATTTTAATGTAAAATTTCCGCGATCTCTCCACACCTATTTTGAAGACATTATGCTCCGCCCATAATTATTACAGTTTATTTGTGTTTGTTAGCATGTAACTTTTGCTATAGCATCAATAAACATGATGCCATATTGGGGTTTTTTATCAATGAATCTGACGTCATACGTTCAATTTCTATTAATGAAATTGACGTCATATTGTTTGTTATGGATCATTCACGCCACTTAAATGCGCGTGTGAATGTACTTTTTTTTTTAAATGGGCGGAGTCAAGATAAAATATAGTTCTCATTCAACATCTTTAAAAAAAAACAGACTTTGATCGTGTTAGAATTGAAATAATACTTTTCTATGAGTGTTTGTTGTCGCTTCGCATTCATGATTTAATTCCTACGCATCTATACTCCTTACTGTTGGGTTATTCGACAACAAACTATGATAGAAAAATATTATTTCTTAATTAAACCTTTACAGAATGATTAATCCCGTTCTTCATACATAATTATAGCATACGAAACTTACCATTCTCTAGCTTTGTAACTTAAACAATTTATGCTTACTCTTGTTCTATCTATCAAACTGTAGCATTGTATGCTTACCCCTTTCCTTCCTTTTATTTTAACTCTATTGTATGCTTACCCCTGTTCTACCTTTCTTACTCTAACATTGTATCATTCGTATGTTGACCTTTTGTTCCACCATTCTATCAATTGCAATGCATGCTTACCCTTGCTCTACCTCTCTAACTCTTGCACTGTTTGTTTACATGTGTTCTACCTTTCTAACTTGTATATTGTGTGCTTACCCTAGTTCCACCTTTGTAACAATTGCAATGCACGCTTCCCTATGTTCTACCTTTTGAACTCTTGCAATACAAGCTTAGCCTTTTTCTGCCTTTCTAACTCTAGATGTGCACTCTTACCCTTGTTCTATCTATTTAACTCTAGTATTGTATGCTAACCCATGTTCTACCAATTCTTGTTTTGTATGCTTCTACATGTCTGATGCAGGCAATTGACGCTCACCCTTGTTCTTGACCTCTTTCATCTGGCCAAGGATGGCGTTCAGGATCGGGATCATCATAGCAGTGGTGGCGGTATTGGACATCCACATTGACAGGAACCACGTGGGCAGCATGATACCAAGCAACAGCCTAGATCATGGTGTGAAACATTATAGTGACGATCAGTCAAAAATTAGGCTTTTCCGTACAAAATCATATTGAAATGGTCATAATAGTACGATACTCAATGTACACAACTATAAACGTTTTTATACGTAAATATAAATATTGTAATACACCAACTGCGTCGGCGGAAGAAAACAATTATTAGTAACACTTTATTTAAGACAAGTGACCGATTGTAGGAGAGAACTCTTATTACTAGTTACTTATTACTTATTACTCTTATTACTAGTAGCTCTAAGCACAGGGGCTTAGATTCTGTTTGTATTTCGTTCTGGCTGTTACTCATTCGGTATGTTTTTTGCCCTTAGATGAAAATGGAATGAATGAACTTTACAGGCGACATACCATCGTGGTTCTGGACCAACTAGGGTGAGGGCCCTAAGTGCTATACGTTTGTGAAGATCCCACTTCTCCACTGCGGCCGCCACCACCAGGCTGCCGAAGAACAGCATTAGAGTGTCCTGGAAAACATTGTTCGGCAATTAAATATGGTCTCCAAAACATGGAATGTGTCCTGCTAGATATGGAAGGGTATTGAATGCGCGTCCTGCATGACATGGATATCCAATGAAACATGCTCTGCAAAGATGGAAGGGTATTTAATGTGTGTCTTCCAAAACATGGATGGGCAATTAAATTAAATGGGTCAGGCAATATATTGATTGGCAATTAAGTGTGTCCCAAAAATTATGGTGTACTCTGCAAAATATGGAAGGGACATCAAGTGTGTACTGCAAACATAGATGGGAAAATAAATATGTCCTGCAAACATGGATGAGCAATTAAACTATGTAAGGATATTAGTGTCCCCCATTACATGGACGAACTACTTAATTAACGTATACTGCAAAACACGCATGGACCATTTAATAATAGTGTCCAGCTAAATAAGAATGAATACAATGTGGATAAAGTATGTATCGTTACACGTGTATATCGGTACATAATACCAGTATGAAGTGTTTCCAGTCCAACATTGATTTTTCTTAAATCAGTATTTCTGCAAAACCATGATCATATGGGAATATGATAAAATGTGACCCACAAATGTGTATGTACTATTAAATCCATGAGTCATGTAAAATGCGAATTTACCATTAAATTAAATGATATCACTGTGCCTACAAAACATGCATGTACGTGATTATCCTGTTGTTTATCACCGAAAAATGTCCTTTAACGCACCCAACACATACCAATGTCACAATCTAAAGATAGTCTTAATATAAATTACAGCCTATGAATTGTGACACTGCCCTCCCTATACAACCGTTAACAATTAATTGAATGTAGTCAGATTTTAGTGTGTTGTTTCTGTTGGCGTTATGACGATGCTTTAAAGGGACCTGTTCACAGATTGACGAATTGACATTTTTTGTCACAAATTCCACAAATAAAAGAAAAGCGTTTATAAAGGAGCGAAATAACACTACGGGCATAAAAATATATTGTAAATACCGTTTCGTTAACGAATAATCATAACTTGAAATTGATAAAATTATAAAGCGTTTGTAACGCTAAACGTCAACATTGTTGACAACACGTGGGTCACTTTCGTAAAGTAAAAATTCAGACCGAAATATAACAATCGGAATGGCCCAGTAGTTAAGGCGTTAGTATTTTGATCCTAGGTCTGAGGTTCGAACCCCAGTGGGAGCATCATGTATTTTTTCGTTACCTTTTAAATACTTTCCTTGTTATTATACTTGAGCTTTTAGTTCCGATGCTTAAATATGTCAAGCTAAGACATTTAATGTCATACTTAAAAAAAAAAATATTCTGTGAACAAGTACCTTTAATCAAAGCAATGTGCGCAGATTTTGGTGAAAATGACGTCAATATATTTATATTGTCGTGAACTTAGGATATGATATTTATACACAACCTTGAACGACCCGTGGTGATAAACTGGTATAGTTTTTTAACGCTGAACTGGCACATTTGTATAATACACGTGTACAGAAAGCGTGACTGCGGTCTTGATAATTATCCCTTCCGGAGATTTTTTATACATGTGTTAAGCAGGATACAAAATATTTTTCAACCGACGCTTGACTGTGCATAGTTTTAGTTTAAATATTTCAGGCTTTCATGTATAATTTTTTGAAACTAAATCAACAAACTAAATAAAAAGTTGAAAATAAAGGTGTTGCACAAATAGTGCACTGCAGTGTAAAATAATGAGGTTGTTTTTCTGCACGTGCGAAACGATTTATATCCTATTAATTTCTAAGAGGTTTTAAAAGCTAACATTAACGTCTATATTTGGTTCATGAAGTTGAAACAATGTTTACATACAAAGCCCATTGATAAGAAATGAAGTATGATATTCGGGTTTTTTATGTAATATATTAGGCCTTATACCAGTAGTAGTAGTAGTAGTAGTAGTAGTAGTAGTAGTAGTAGTAGTAGTAGTAGTAGTAGTAGCAGCAGTAGTAGTAGTAGTAGTAGTAGTAGTACAAGTAGTAGTAGTAAGTAGTAGTAGTAGTAGTAGTGGAAGTAGTAGTAAGTAGAAGTAGTAGTAGTAGTAGTAGTAGTAGTAGTAGTAGTAGTACTAGCAGTAGTAGTAGTAGTAGTAGTAGTAGCAGCAGCAGCAGTAGTAGTAGTAGTAGTAGTAGTATTAGTAGTAGTAGTAACTGAAGTAGTAGTACTAGTAGTAGTAGTAGTAGTAGTAGTAGTAGTAGTAGTAGTAGTAGTAGTAGTAGTAGTAGTAGTAGTAGTAGTAGTAGTAGTAAAAGTAGTAATAGTAGTAGTAGTACTAGTAGTAGTAGTAGTAGCAGTAGTAGTAGTAGTAGTAGTAGTAGTAGTAGTAGTAGTAGTAGTAGTAGTAGAAGTAGTAGCAGTAGTAGTAGTAGTAGTAAATAGTAGTAGTGATAGTAGTCGTAATAATAATAATAGTAGTAGTAGCAGTCGTATAGTAGTAGTAGTAGAAGTAGTAGTAGTAGTAGTAGTAGTAGTAGTAGTAGTAGTAGTAGTAGTAGTAGTAGTAGTAGTAATTGTTTGAGTGGTCAACCGGAGTAGTTGTAGTAGTAGTAGTAGTTGTTGTTGTATAAAAAGAAGTAGTAGTAGTAGTAGTAGTAGTAGTAGTAGTAGTAGTAGTAGTAGTAGTAGTAGTAGTCGTGTAGTAGTAGTAGTAGTAGTAGTGGTAGTAGTAGTAGTAGTAGTAGTAGTAGTAGTAGTAGTAGTAGTAGTAGTAGTAGTAATAGTAATAGTAGTGGAAGAAGCAATAGTTGTTATTGCGGTTGTTGTTGGTTGTTGTTGTTGTTGTATGTAGTAGAAAAAGAAAAAGTCATTGTAGCAGTAGCATCAGTAACAGTAGTAAAACCAGCAATAGGGGCAAAAGACGTATCAGTAGCTGTATTGTTGAAGCAGTATTAGTAGTAGTAGTCCTAGTAGATATTCACGCTCAGATGTAACCTGTGTCATGTATCGAGTACTTTACGCTTTTTAGAGTGCTTCATGATCCGTAGGTAATTGTCTACAAACTGTGTTACAAACACGGGTATTTTAGGTAGCTGTGTACGTGCATCGAACATCTATATCAATACAAGCATGTGTTCGGATGTGGTCATACCAATCTAAGTAATAGTGTACAACGTGATTACAAACATATTGTTTCATAGTAGGCGTTCGAATCCTTGTATAGCATATTCGGATATTTCTAGAAAATCCCTCGTACATGTGTCAAATTAATTTCAAAGAAGTTGGAGCATTGTCTTGATCTTAATTTTAATGCAGTTAAATTAATACGGAATTCCAGTCAATCAAGGTTAATGGCACAATGTCATCGATTAAGCACGTACCCGTAAGTAATGATATATAAATTATAGATACACCGGTAGGCGTATTACAATTAACCATAAATAGCGCAATTAAATAGGGTTTGATAATTTGGCATAATACTGCGATTTGCGTTATTAAGTCTAGGTTATCATCAGTTTCGGTATGACATAGTTCTAGAATATCTGGTCGGATCTTTTTAATTTATAGCGATAAATATTATAATGTAACGGGCATACAATTTATTCTTACATGACACGCGCAGAGTTTTCTATAGACTCAGAACAAAATTCACCGTTGTTAAAATACCAACACGAACAAATAGTTCCGAAACTGTAAAATATAGTTCGCAATGTAATTGCAGAAAATGTTGTCAGGTCATGTTAGAATCGAAATAATTTTCATATTATCGTTGTTAATCGGTCATAAAACATCGATTTGTCGTGCTAACGCCCTCGGGGTTTCATTCGTACGCATCGGAACTCCAAATCATTGTTCATTGCCGATAAACAACTCTTAAAATAGAAAATTATTTCTTAACTATCAGACATACATGTTTACCGTTATTAATAAACGAACTCTCGTGTTTACTAGAACGAATGATTTCTACGTTATGATATCAATACATGTTGGAAAACAAACTACAATTTATGAGTTTATGTTTTATAAACATGTATTATTAACATATACACCAACTTTACAATTTCAGCATCGCTTATGCCTGCTATGTTATAGCTCTTAGACAGATCCAATTTCTCAATTTGCATGGTCAATTTGAAGCATGAATGCGTTTGAAATGTTGACTGACGATGCCATGAACGGAAAGACTAAAAAGCTTTTACTTAACACGTAGCGATGTAAATGCAAATGGTCGACGAAGGAATTGGCGAACATATAGCACCGTCGACGTCATAAGAAACTAAAATGGGATTATGTATGCGTTACGGGCTACGCTCAATAGATATCGCTGACTTTTATGTGAATAGTCAATTGATTACGAGGAAACGATCGATAAATAATTGACAAAGCACACTATCATACCTATGGGAGGAACCGATTCTTGAACTGTCCAAGCATCTTGGAAATAAGTGCTTAGGCCAGAGCTTTTTTATTTCTTGTGTTACGGGAAATGTCTGAAGAGGTGGCCACAAGGAGGGACAAATAAATATAAAAGTGAAAAATATCGGCATCTGGGAAAAAAGTACGATTTTTTATTTAAAAAATGTGTTGGTTTTTTTTGCTTACAATTGGTACAGATGAAGACCATACTGTTGCGACAGGTTTGAAAATTTTTATCTGAACAATACGGAGAGGGGCATAGGATCAATTTTGATTTAAAACATCGGCTAGTGCAATGGGCTAACTAAAGTATGAGTTAGGTAGTGGATGTGCGTTGTTTTGCTAATCGTTCTGATATCAATTTTCTTGATATTCTTACCTGCCCCCTTTTCATTTAGTCATTGACAATTCTTGAAAATGCAGAAACAGTAGATTTTGATGTCTTTTTCGCAAACAGTTTTGGAGAACTAGTTGCAAGGCGATAATTGCAATGGCTGTGCTATAAGGTAAAGTTTTGCTTTTTGTTTGATAATTTTCTGTCCAATGATGATAAATGATGTTAATGCAGGCTCTGAAGACATGTTGTTGCATGTACAAATAACTGAATGCAAGTCTTGCAACTGTTGGAAATCAAATTTTATCAATCAATTTTTATGGTAATTCGTAAACTGTGTAAGTATGGTCAACATTGAATCAAGAATCGTGTGCAAGCTAATAATTGATAACTTGTTGATGTTTTTTTTCCAAACACAAGGGGCAATAACTCTGGTTTTTCTGGCCCGATCATGCTTATATTTGACTTCACTTGTATTCTAACGTTCATATAGAAACTGTACACGATTGGTGAAGATTGGATGAAAAATGAAGTCTCTATCCTGAATAAAGTCCATTTTTGCATATTTTTTTCACAAAAAAAGGGGTAATAACTCTGGTGTTTCTGGTCCGATCCTGCTTATATTCGATGTTAACTGTAATCTCACGATACTAGACAAACTGTGCAAAACTGGTGAAGATTGCATGAAAAGTGATGTCTCTATCTTGAATAATGTCCATTTTTGTATTTTTTTGGGAAACAAAGGTCAAATAACTCTGGTGTTTGAAACACGATCTGGCCCATTTTTTTGGCGTCTTCTGAGATCTGATGGTCATACACAAACTGTGCAAGTAAGGTCAAGATCGAATAAAAAAAAATGTAGTCTTTAACGGTCCAAATTGTTGACGGCATACGGACGACAGACGACGCCGGAAAGGTCCCCTTCGTGCTCAGGTAAGCTAAAATAATCTGTGTTTCGGGCAACTCGCTACTACCTAACGAAAACTCCCCGACCCTACAGTTTTTAGCGACAATTGTTTTCCATGAAAGCTGTATTCGTCAGATTTTAGTTTGTTTTCAAGGCTTTTTGACCGAAATGTGTCTATAAAAAAAAAAAAAAATTAAATCCCGACTCTACCTAACGTTTTTGAGACCGTTTCCCGGAACACACAATTTATTTATTTTTTGCCTTATCATAATGCGTGTGTGATTTATCAAGGGGCTATGTCTACAAAAAAATCCTCAAATTGTCGATTTCTTTTTAAAGAATCTGAAATTTAATGGGTTCATATAATAAAGGTTAAAATAAGGTTTATATAATTGGAAAAAAAGCTCCGACAAAAATTATATTATAACTATTATTACAATCATTATAATATATATCGTGTTTGTGTTTGTTTAGCGATCTTCTTGTTTACATTTTGACGTCATATTTGTGCGTCTTTCCTATAACCATTGTTTACACACTTATTTTACGAAGCAGAATAGCGCAGTCGGTTAGAGCGCTTCCTAAACTAGTACTGGTATTTGTTCTTACATGTATGCCAACCGAGTCGAGAGTTCGATACAAGATCTCATTATGCACTATCTATCATATTATATTCGATGACATACACCCTTTTAACATTAACAGAACGGTATATGTGGCGCAATGGTTTCGACGACCCATTAATTCTTAGACCGCGTTTCCCTGTATAAATAAATGACGGCACTTTCCGCCTACAGTGGATTTATGTTTAGAAGAGACTTCCTTGAAACAGAAAATACCATAAAAGCGGAAAGAGCAGTCCCGGATTGGCCTGTGCGGACTGCACAGTCTAATCCGGGACGGCACTTTACGCACATGCATTAAGTCTGGTTTTCCAACGACGCGCCCCAAAGAATTAACAGCATATAGCTACACATTTTAGTACTACGTCAAGCCGGTAGCTTAAAGGTATTACACTATTAAACGCCAAGCTAAAGTGTTAATTATTGTATACTAGGTTGAAATAATTTCATTGTACAGTGTTATTGACCAAGCTTTATAATGCTTATATATTTCCTTATGAACATGTTTATTCGTTCAGTTGTGAGGATTAACAATGCTTGAAGTATCATCTCGAAGCGGATGTTGTTAGTAAAAGCAGACTTATTACTCGCACATTTTGTTCCTGTTTTTGTACGGTGACATTGGGAAATAACTGAATGTATTCATGTAGGGGAAATATATTCCTATAATGTACTTATAACTTCTTCAAACAAACGTTCCATCAAAGGGAAAATGATATAAACGTAAATACGTTGTTTATCAAGTAACCATATCAATAACCAGTTTAAATTGGTTCTTCAGAGAACTGGACGACCTCGCATGTTTCATAATGTCCCGGTGCATCCGAATTGCAAAACATGTTGATATAAAAATTTCAATGAATGAAACTTCGGAATTTAGTGCTGCAGTAATTAGTGTGCATTATATAATTGAGGGGCGTCGCGGGAAAACCGGTCTTAATGCATGTGCGTAAACTGTCGTCCCGGATTAGCCTGTGCAGCCCGCCAAGGCTAATCCAGGACGGCACTTTCCGCTTTTAAGGTATTTTCTGTTTCAAGGAAGTCTCTTCTAAACATAAATCAACTGTAGGCGGAAAGTGCCGTCCTGGATTAGCCTGTGCGGACTGCACAGGCTAATCCGGGACGACACTTTACGCACATGCATTAAGACCGGTTTTCCCACGACGCGCCTCAATTTTAAACCAGGGGTGTTGACTTATTTTCATTTTCCCCCAAAACTAAGGTGTCTCCTTGACTAGTGTTGAAGTGTAATTTGTAATAGATAATAAAATTAGGTCACATTTGCTTCCGCAATACAGTTGATGACGAACGGACACTGAAACGGACGGACAGACGGACAGGCATGAAATAAGATGGTAAAACATGCAAACATGTCACATTTAGGATTTTAACGGTTTCATGTTATACAAACATTGTTCTCATAAATGGGTAACTATCTATAAGAAGATATGTTCTTATACCAAAGGTGAACGGTATGTTAATTGTGCCTCGTGGTTTTAAATAACGAAACAAATAAACAAGACAAACCAAACTTAGTTAGTTTCTTATACATATAATTATATGTAGTGGATACACATTTTCTTTATAACCGTATGTCGTACGCACATGTGTTATATTTAGCAAATACAAAGAAAACACTTGGAAAAGACTCAGATCGTGCACAGCATTTGACAGACTGCGATTCACACAGACAAGTGTGGCAGACATGTGGCAGAAACGCTGCCTTAAATAGCATAGAGAATAGTCGGACACCTGATCTGCATATTTATTATATGAAATCCATAATGCAACAAGAATTCTAACATGATGATACTCGCTGATTTTTCTATAGACAAAGAACACAATTATCGTTGTTAAACTAACCAATAAATAACGAAAAAAGTAGTCCCGATTCTGAGTGGAGCAAAATATAGTTCTCATTACAATTGCAAAAATATTTGTCAGATCATGTTAAAATCGATATAATTATCGTTGTTAATCGGCCAATAAACAATTCTTTGCCGTCCAGATGCGTGGCTATTAAAGTACTCGGACTAACGCCCTCGTAGTTAAATTAATACGCATCAGAACTCTAGATCGTTGTTTATTAGCCGATAAACAACGACAAATCGAAATTGATTTCTTAATTTTACTGCACCTTTGCAACAATTTAATCTGCATTGTCATGGTAATTTGTAAGACAGTGTTTAACATAAATAAATGATTACCAGTAGATATATTTTATCAATGGTAGAATTTATAAACATTTAAAAGTTACACATGAAACGAGAAAACAAGTACTAAAATAAGACAGCAAGGAAGAAAATTATTCATTACGTTTATACATTCGTACATTCAGATCGTTTTAAAGCAGTTATATCGACAACTGTATTATGTCTGTGAACCATTTTTATAAGAAATAAATAACAAGTACGAAAGAAATTAATTTACATTGTTAAAAAATCACGTCTGTATGTAAACAAGATGCTTTCTGGGAAAAAAATTGAAACTATTATTGATATGTTTTATGCACTGCATCGATGTTAAATTCAGCACCAAAACAGCATTAATACTTTCCTTGTTCTATGAGGGTAGAAAGTAAAAACTAAATTGGACTAATATGTACACTTTCTACAATGAACATGTAAAAATCGTATTAAAGTGTTTTGAAGTACGATCATGTATCGAATACGATACTTTCGTAGATATAATTACTATATACAATTTAAACAAGAGCTGTTTTGGAAAAAAAACTGGCATGTCCCCTGTAGGTTAAAAGCATTCTTTAAAATATCAAGTTTCGTAAAGATCGGATGACAAATGTGGGACATCGAATGCGGAAACTGCTAAACAAATAGGAACTTTTAGAAAAATGAAAGATCATAACTCTGCAGTTCTTTTGCGATTTAGTTTATCATCGAATTTGATTAAGATATTATGCCCTCAAACGTTTTTATAAAGTTTGATGAAGATTGGATAAAATATGTTGGACTTATAGAACGGAAATGGCTAAACATGCCAATTTTAGACAATTCAAGGGCCATAACTCCACAATTCCGATTTGGCTGATAATCGAACTTGGCCGAGATAATATGCCCTTAAACGTTTCATAAAGTTTGTTGAAGATCAGACAACAACTGTCAGACTAAGAAAGCGGGAACGAAAATGGTCTACCGACCAACCAACAGACAGACATTAGCAAAGCAATGAAAGACATAATTAGTCACAACTGAATATTGTTTTTCAAAACGGGTTCGGTACCTGAAAGATAACTTAAAATTTACATTATTGACATCATGTTGACTTTGTTAGGACCATGTCATAATACAGCAGTTTGGAAACCATACGAAAGAAAAGCTTTAGAACTGCCTTACGTTTGCATAATTTTTGCAGACGTCAGCTGATGGCATAATCCCCAGCAGTGGAAACAGGAACACAGGAATAAGTGACGTCACAGCAATTGGCATCACCTCCAACACCCAGTAAACCCCGATAATGATTACAGCATACGCACATTTGGACACCTGCAATACCAGAAAACAAACTTGGAAAAATGCAACGAAATGGGCATATTTTTCACTTCTGTGAAAAATAGGACCTCATTCTTCACAGGTGTGAAAACTGAGATCTTATTCTTCACACATCACAGTCTTATTTTTCACATTTTCTGTGAAGTTTGTGATCGCATCCAGTTTTGGATACGTAATGAAATCATATTCTTGTATGGTACTCATGCATACCTCGTTTTTGGCCAATCACATTCTTCACACTTAAAAATGTGACAAATACAATCATATTCTTCACATGTGTGTGAAAAATATGATTTGTGAAAAATATTATCCTACAAGGCTTTGACTGTTGCTATTGCGGAATATCGTTGTCATTAATGGTCATTTTCGTGTTTCTGTAAACCTGATCATTTGTGTCTCTGTGCGACATTGTATGCCAACGCTTTTAAATGACCCTTTCAAATCAGGCATTTTCGAATTCAGCTAAAGAGGGTATGTACGATCTCATCAGATTGTTATAGAAACATGTGCAAGTAAAAATAAACCGATAAAATGTTCATGAATAACAAACTATAATAAAACTTCAGAAGAAGTGATACTTGAAAATCCTTTAAATTAGAGCCTTACACCTTTAAAATACTTTTCGTCTTCCAGTTGAAAAAGTTCATTTAAAAGAAAAACATAACATATGGTATATATAACTGTTTATATTTATTTTATTTTAACTTTCCTCGATCATCTTCGTCCTCTCATTTGTGTTGTTCAAAATATGAAAAAATGAAATGTTGATATTGAAATCGTATATATCCCCTTTAAATCTAATTGCATAATCTGCCAAATTATACTTAGCAGTGAGGTCGCTATTTTAGGCAGTGGTACACGGATATTATTTCAATTACTGAACTTTTTGTTTCCTTTACACACACAAAAAAAGTTACCAAAACGGAAAATGTTCAACGCACATGCGTGTTGAATATAATTTCTTGCCATGCATTAGTAATCATTAACAGCTAAAATGCATATGGGGTTTGCCTAATTAAAATATATCATCAAGAGCGTTAAGTACATTTTAACAGCGTAACCAATCAAAAGCATCCAACCTTTATAATCAAATATTTTCTACGAATTTAGAATGCACTCGAGATTTGATTTAAAACGTCGTCTCTCTTTTATTCCTTTTCAACGATAATCAACTCGATAGTAAAGTAAACAGATACGCAAGTTGATCTTATCGTAAGAGTATGCATTGAAATGAACTTCGGTTATTTGCACTAAAGTTGTTGATTTATTTGCACTTCAAATCAACTTTGTCGCATAAACAATATGATTAAATAAAGACACCGAGAATTTTTCTCGAAATTTTAAAAATAAACTCACTGTTTTTGCTGCGATTGACGTGTTGTTTACTTAAATCTTTCCTAGTGAAGCATAACCTTTCACAACAAAATACAAGACCTCAAATCAAAATTCATCACAACCTAGCATGTATTTGGCATGCCATTGAAATAAAAGTGTAAATATTGTTACAGTAAATGAAAGACGATATATATCAGCAAGCGCGTTTCATTTGCATCAATGTTGTATGTACACAAATTATAAATAGGTTAACAACTGTACGTGTATAAACATTACCTGTCACATAAGTATTGTACTTGTAGATTAATCGCGTAACTTCTCTTTATTTGTATGTGTTTTCCTTTTTTATTCAGTGCCCTAACATGCATGTTTGCGAGTGGGGTGTCGTTAGAGTAACTGCAAGTGCCCGTGTCTGTGTGCGCGTCTGTGTTCTTGCGTAGTCTGTGTTCGTGCGTAGTCTGTGTTCTTGCGTAGTATGTGCGCTTGTGTAGTCTGTGTGTTTGTGTAGTCTGTGTTCTACCCTAGGCTGTGTGCTTGTGTTGTCTGTGTGCTTGCGTAGTCTGTGTTCTTGCGTAGTCTGTATTCTTGCATAGTCTTTATGCTTGCCTAGTCTGTGTGCTTTTGTAGTCTGTTTATTTGCGTAGTTTGAGTCCTTGCGTAGTTTGTGTTCTTGAGTAGACTGCATTCTTGCGTAGTCTGTATGCTTGCCTAGTCTGTGTGCTTGTGTAGTCTGTGTGTTTGCATAGTTTGAGAGCTGGTGTAGTATGTGTGCTTGCGTAGTCTGTGAGCTTGCGTAGTCTATATGCTTTGGCAGTATTTGTGCTTGCGTAATATGTGTGCTTGTGTAGTCTGTGTGCTTGTGTAGTCTGTGTTTCGGCGTAGTCTATGTTCTGACGTAGACTGTGAGCTCACAAGTGTGGTCGGTGTGCGTGTGCAGTGTGTGTGTGTGTGTGTGTGTGTGTGTGTGTGTGTGTGCGTGCGTGTGCGTGCGTGCGTGCGTGCGTGCGTGTGTGTGTGTGTGTAGTCTATGTGTCGGCGTAGTTCTGACGTAGTCTGTGTGATCACAAGTGTAGTCGGTGTGCGTCTGCAGTGTGTGGGTAGTATGTGTGCTTGGACGAGAGTTCCTTCGAACTATCTATGAAGCAACTGTAAATGGACAGGATTCATTTAAGTTCAATTCCTCATGCTCGAATTGTGAAGATTATCAACGTCAGAACAATACGAATTCTGTACGTAGTACTACAGTAAATTCATGTGCCAGAAGCAATAACTGTCTAATGGCCTACACTCATTTATTTACCTCTATACTTCTTTGACCTTTACCAATCATTATACTTTTTTGATCAAAGTAATTGTGCCACAACGAACATAAATGTACTGTATTGCAGTGTTGGCCAACTTAATATAAGACTGTATGCATTGACACAGTGACACTCGCGAATCTTCAACCACTATACAACATAAACGAAATACAGATGCAGAGATTGTATGATTTGTTTCCTACCCGTGTACTCTACCAATAGATATCTACATAGAATCGTGCCAGAGTCAATTAACTGATGCAAGATTTCGAAGCGGGAACTGGGGTCAGACTGAAGTTAATCCACATCGTAACAAAAGCGGCTCCTTTGTGCTAAATACAGCTTTTTGTTTGTGTTAAGAAGATTAAATCGAAGATTAAATCTTCCACACATTAAGTATTGCTAAAGAAAAAAATATGGTTTTAAAAGGGTACAATTTATCACGACTTTACAAAGTGCATATAAAATTAATTGTATGAACGTACTTTAGTCAGGTTTAAGAACTACAAACATACAATACGCATTTTTAATAAGGTCAATTATTTATTTTAACATTATTTTAAACGCTGTATTGATCAATGACGTCGTGTAACATAATAAAAAAATGTGTGAGTTTAAACACACGTAATTATTATACTTTTAAATAATATCGACATAATTATGCATTGTCTTTTAACCTTAAATAAATAAACAAATATATATTGAAAATAAAATAACATAATACAGCCTGAGTAAATACTATGAGGATTTTATTCGCCTGTACAGACTTCGACAACGTGACAAAGTGACCACGTGTCCTATTTGTTGGTTGAGTGTAACCGCCCACCGGGTTAGATCACACTGATCATTCGAACTGCACGAATACTCGTCGTGATTTCATTCAATAACTGGACTGCATCTGGCTGTTTTAAAATACCAGATTTTATCATAGTCTGTCCGAGGAACCAGGTGACAGCGAAGGATTCTATACCATATTTTATCATAGTCTGTCCGAGGTACCAGGTGACAGCGAAGGATTCTATACCAGATTGCATCATTGTCTGTCCGAGGTACCAGGTGACAGCGAAGGATTCTATACCGGATTGCATCATAGTCTGTCCGAGGTACCAGGTGACAGCGAAGGATTCTATACTAGATTGTATCATAGTCTGTCCGAGGTACCAGGTGACAGCGAAGGATTCTATACCATATTTTATCATAGTCTGTCCGAGGTACCAGGTGACAGCAAAAGATTCTATACCAGATTGCATCATAGTCTGTCCGAGGTACCAGGTGACAGCGAAGGATTCTATACCATATTGCATCATAGTCTGTCGGAGGTACCAGGTGACAGCGAAGGATTCTATACCAGATTTTATCATAGTCTGTCCGAGGTACCAGGTGACAGCGAAGGATTCTATTCCAGATTGCATCATTGTCTGTCCGAGGTACCAGGTGACAGCGAAGGATTCTATACCAGATTGCATCATAGTCTGTCCGAGGTACCAGGTGACAGCGAAGGATTCTATACCAGATTGCATCATAGTCTGTCCGAGGTACCAGGTGACAGCGAAGGATTCTATACCAGATTTTATCGTAGTCTGTCCGAGGTACCAGGTGACAGCGAAGGATTCTATACCAGATTGTATCATTGTCTGTCCGAGGTACCAGGTAACAGCGAAGGATTCTATACCATATTGCATCATAGTCTGTCCGAGGTACCAGGTGACAGCGAAGGATTCTATACCATATTGCATCATTGTCTGTCCGAGGTACCAGGTGACAGCGAAGGATTCTATACCAGATTGTATTATTGTCTGTCCGAGGTACCAGGTGACAGCGAAGGATTCTTTACCATATTGCATCATAGTCTGTCCGAGGTACCAGGTGACAGCGAAGGATTCTATACCATATTGCATTATAGTCTGTCCGAGGTACCAGGTGACAGCGAAGGATTCTATACCAGATTGTATCATTGTCTGTCCGAGGTACCAGGTGACAGCGAAGGATTCTATTCCTACATGTACTTCAGATTAGGATCAAAACCCAAACTTCCACCCGAATATTATTATTAAATTAAAATAAATCGGGTGACTTTTTAACGGGGTGTTTTGCACATACCTTTGACAAAATTCCGATTAAATAATTATGGGATAGAATCAAATTATTGGTGCGATTATTTTGGTATATTGACTTGACAATTGTTTTTGCTGGCATATGTGGTCACAAACCCCAAACGTGTGTATTTTTTTGTTTTAACTACCATTTGAATCGACGTAAATGCCAGGTCATTTCGTTGTGGTGGTGGAATAATATTATAGTTTCTTTCTTTGGATAGAGTATTTTACTTTCAAATGCATCATCGTACATATAGGACATATTTGGGTGAATCAATCATTGAGCATTACAAATAAACAAACTGGCCCTAGAAATAATTTCATGACCAATCCCACGCAAGTTATGTGGCCGGGCTGGGGCTTGAATCCCCGGATTGACAGTCCAGCGCTCTACCAACTGAGCTAGCCGGGCCTGGCTATAAAGAAACTAACTAACTAACAAATGAAATATATCAACACATTTTGAATTTTATACAATAATTGCACGATCATTTTTATTTCGACCGCACTGCTTAAGCATATTACTGCAGTTGTCAAAAACGGTAATTTTTTATTTCAAAATAAGGCCAAAAAAATAAATTGTTGGTTTCCGCTTACATCTCCAAAAACATATTGGAATGGAGGTGAATATTTTTTCTTTAACTTTATTTATCTTTGCTGCATATTCATCACACAGTTTAAGTATATTGGACTGCATGTAAAATGTTTAAATGCCTCCCAATAAAGAAACTGTACCTTAACTTTAAATTAATAAGGTCATAGAAAAAGAGATTTCTGGCAAGAAAATTGTAATATAAGCGAAAACTGCTATTTTTTCCCGAAAATCAGAAAAAGAATTGGAAGGAGGGTTCAGGTAAGCGGAAGCAAACAACTTGTGTTACGCCTAAGTCAAATAAACTATATATTTTCGTAAAGAAAATAACTGAATTAGTCAGCGCCAAACAACGTGTAAAATGTCAATATGAGCACGATAATTACATGTACGTCTTTCAACGGGCGCTTACTCTCGACATTTATCTACACGTAGTTCAAAAAGCTGATAAACTGTGTTAAATATCGCCATTATTATAAACATTACCATTTCAATTCAACTTGCTAAATGGATTGCCATGCAATACAATAAATCTTCTGAGAAGAATGAATTGCAACTTACTATGTTTTATCTATGTAAGAGAATTCACACGTTTACTTCAGTTAACAACAATTAAGGCGTGTCGTGGGAAACCGGGCTTAATGCATGTGCGTAAAGTGTCCTCCGGATTAACCTGTGCAGTCCGCACTGGCTAATCCAGGACAGCACTTTCCACTTTTATGGTATTTTCTGTTTCAAGGAAGTCTCTTCTAAATATAAATCCACTGTAGGCGGAAAGTGCCGTCCTGGATTAGCCTGTGCAGTACGCACATGCTAATCCGGGATGACACTTTACGCACATGCACTAAGACCGGTTTTCCCATGACACGCCTCATATTTTTTCGCCTGCGTGACTTCCTATCCGTGTTTTCTGTTGTATCATAAAACATTTAAAGCAAGTATAGGGCAAAAGGGAATGAACAGTTTGACAAACCGAGATTTTATGACAAAAGGGGACTGACGCTATATCAAATATAAGTAGCAAACCACACTTTATACCACCTGTAAACGAAGAAATAGCCAAATGGAATCCAGCATGGTATGCCATCATTTCAAGCACTTAGGCAGATCCATACTGAATCTGACAAGACCAAATATAAATGCGCGTCTTTACATAAACTCTCAATGAAACATTCGCTTTGTGAAAAAACATCAAGGGGAATTTCCAGGGGCCATATCCACAAAGCTCCTTAGTGAAAACGTAAGTAAATTCCTTAAAATCATAAAATACCTTAAGTCTTTAGCTGGTTCATTTAAAGTTTATTTTGTTTCCAATACTTGTATTCTTCCCTAAACATATGTGTTAGTTAATTTTGATCAATGTGAATAATGAACTATGAGAAACGGTATGGAATATCTGCAGTTATCTATAACAAGGTATACATCGAACAGTTTAACACATACAATGGATTACAGTGAAGGAGTACAATACAGAAACATAACACTTCGTTGACAGGTTGTTGATTTAAGAAGTGTCATACAGTTTATGAGCATTTTATGCAAAATTATACACATGTGAAATTAGCATGATAAGTTAACCTATTTTATTTGTAAACTTGTTTGCGAAAAAACTAGAAACATAACAAAAACAGTATCAAATATGAATAACATAAACAGTATAACCGAAAGCGTTTTAATGAGTCAATGGGTTGATTTCACATGTGGGTATCCTATAAGGTTTCCAAAAACTCGGCGCCTTTTTAAACAATGGTGCATCCAAACGGCTGGGTAATGCTTGGTTAATTGTAACAATGCTTTTGCACCTATCAATATTGTCCCCCGGGGGGGGGGGAAGCGGCGGGCAATCCCAGGGGAATTTGACTAATTGTATTTTGGGGGCTCTAATTCCCCACCCTAGAGCTAAGCATTTTTGTCTCAATCCCCTCAATGGGGGTGCTTAATTGGTGTATCAAATGGCCCGGGGGCCAATATTACCGGGGGGGGGGTGATATTGATAGATGCATTATGAATGCAAAGGTGCGTCAAACATCATTAACTAAATGTATTAAATACGTATATGCATGCCAGGCGCGGCTGCAGAATTTGGTGTTAGAGGGGGGTGGAAACTTTTTATAACTGCCACCAAAATGCCATTGGTCTCTCTTAAAGGAACTTGTTCACAGATTTTTTTGTATTTTTTTTTTAAATATGTCAGTAAATTTCTTAACTAGAGCTCAAGTACTATAACAAGATAAACATAAAAAAGAACAAAATGCTGCTCTCACCGGGGTTTCAGCCTCAGATCAATAGTCTAACGCGCTAACCTGTCGGCCATTTCGATTTACAAATTGATCTGTGTATTTTTTACTTTATGTAAGTGATCCAAGTGTTTTCAACAATTTCAACGAACCCAACAGAAACACTCAAAATTATATCCAACGTTTTGCATTACAAACGCTTTATTATTTTATACATTTCAACTGATGATTACTCATTAACTAAATTGTATCTACAGCATATTTCTATGTCAGTAGTGTAATTTTGCTATTCTTTTATTTTTGAAATATGTGATAAAAAGTTTGAAAATTCGCCAAGCAGTGAACAGATCCCTTTAAATGCTGACATAGATATACCGAAAAGGGGCACTATCGAAAAAAAAGGAACAAAGTGAAGGAAATACCACTTGGGACGAGATCAACCTAGGCAAATTTAATGGCTATCAACGGGCCGAAGGCAGTACGAGTACAATATACATTGAACAATAAATTAAACAGGCAAAATTGATTTTAGGATAATAACAAATGTTTTATTGCATACAGTCAATATAGATAACTGGCGTTGTTATTATATTTAAATTGCTCTTTAAGAATACATGGTAGACATTTAAATGCCGAACACAAAAGTACAGAACTGGCCGTTGATGGAATTTTACAACAGTTCACAGACTTAACGTGTGTTTAAAAATGCCATTGCATGCATTGTTAGACCGTATACAGCTCAAGCCGTATGTAGCTTACGTGTGAGCTATATACGTTGGTTGACAACGTATACAGCTTACAGTGAGCCATATTCGTTGGTTGACCACGTATACAGCTTACGTTAACTGTACACGTTGGATATATGCATATACTTTTGAAATAGGTCTTTGGTGTTAACGTATATAGCTCACATAGTGAGTGACTAGTATAAAACATAAGTGTGATTACTTGTATACTTGATCGTCATCACCATCATCATAATCTTCGTCGTAACAGAAACAGTACCAGAATCCGTAGTAGAAATAGCAGTAGCAGCAGTAGTATTAACAACAGTCGTAGTCGTCGTCGTCGTTGTCGTCGTCGTAGTAGTAGTAGTAGTAGTAGTAGTAGTAGTAATAGTAGTGATAGTAGTAGTAGTTGTTGTTGTAGAAATAGTAGTAGTAGTAGTAGTAGTAGTAGTAGAAGTAGTAGTAGTAGTAGTAGTAGTAGTAGTAGTAGTAGTAGTAGTAGTAGTAGAAGTAGTAGTAATAGTAGTAGTAGTAGTAGTAGTCGTAGTAGTAGTAGTAGTAGTAGTAGTAGTAGTAGTAGAAGTAGTAGTAGTAGTAGTAGTAGTAGTAGAAGTAGTAGTAGTAGTAGTAGTAGTAGTAGTAGTAGTAGTAATAGTAGTGATAGTAGTAGTAGTTGTTGTTGTTGTAGAAATAGTAGTAGTAGTAGTAGTAGTAGTAGTAGAAGTAGTAGTAGTAGTAGTAGTAGTAGTAGTAGTAGTAGTAGTAGTAGAAGTAGTAGTAATAGTAGTAGTAGTAGTAGTAGTCGTAGTAGTAGTAGTAGTAGTAGTAGTAGTAGTAGTAGTAGTAGTAGTAGAAGTAGTAGTAGTAGTAGTAGTAGTAGTAGTAGTAGAAGTAGTAGTAGTAGTAGTAGTAGTAGTAGTAGTAGTAGTAGTAGTAGTAGTAGTAGTAGTAGTAGTAGTAGTAGTAGTAGTAATAGTAGTAGTAGTAGTAGAAGTAGTAGTAGTAGAAGTAGTAGTAATAGTAGTAGCTGTGCAGTATCCTCCTCAACATCATAAAAATCAACAGCGGTCTGAAAAATTCTAGAAAATTCTAGGCCACTCTATCGCTCAACTGACAACACCTGTTTTAAGAACCAGGTGTGCTTATGAGCTCCGCCCATTTCATCATGTTCGCATTTTTTAAAGGGCCACCTAAAGAGCATCTGTGCAAAGCGACATTTAAATAAGTCCAATAGTTTTATAATTTCTTTTCAAAGGTTCTCCTATAGAAACATAAAGAAAATAAGTCCAGCCCCTGTGCAACCATGTTTTTCTAAATTTCTATAGAGGGTCACTAGACGAACATTTGTGCCACATACTTTTCCAAATTTGGCCTTCAGATGTGAGAAGATTTTTGAAGATTCCATCATGGACATAAAAGGAAAGTAAGCCACGTCCCCCTGGTAACCATGTTTGTTCACGGATTACAATAAATTTCATAATTTATATAGAGGGTCGCCAAAGGAACATTTGTGCCAATTATTTTTAAATCAGAAGAGGGATTTCCGAGAAAAATAAAAATAAAGGATTTTCTTTCGGTGGCTATGGCAACCAAAGGTTTTGATAGAATGACATTCTTTCAGCAACTTCAGTAAAGAGAACCCAAAGATATTTTCTGTCAAATGTATTTTCAATTGGCTGAATAGTTTCAGAGGAGATATAGTTTAAAGTAATTGTGGACGGACGGAAGGACGCACGACAGACGCTCGACACATAGGACACTAACAGCTCACACTCATCCTAGGTAGGTTAATGACCCCTGTAATCTTTCTTATGATAGTTACTGCGATTGAAGGAAGAACGAACAAGCGAACGGACGGACGGACGGAATGACGGATGGACGGACGGATAGGCAGACAGACAGACAGACAGACAGACACACTACCTATACTACTTTTAATACAGCAGCAGCAACAGCAAAAACACAGCTACAAACTTGCATTGGCAACACTGTGTTCATGACGACGCTGCTGCTGCTGCTGATAATGATGATGATGCTGTTGCAGACAACGATGACGACAATAATGATAATGACGATGATTACCGTCATCTTTTACGCATGAGCTATATACGGCGATATGCAGCATCTTGACGTATACAGCTTACGGTGAGCTGTATTCGGTGTAAGCTGTATACGGTTTTATAGTCAACGTATACAGCTCACGGTGCTCGAACCTACGGTCTTCGGGATCAAAATGTCTTACGCTCTAACCACTCGGCCATTCTCTCTTACTAACATGTATAGTGTATTTTAAAGCTGTGTATGGGATACATGTCTTTTCCAAAATACCAATGAAAATCGTTCGAAAGGCTTTTTATAATTTTATCAATTTCAATTGATGATTATTCATAAACGACACTATATTTCTTATATATTTCTTTGTCAGAAATGCTATTTTGCTTGTTTATATATAATGTGATCCATGACAAAAAAAAATTAAAAAAATGTATATTTGCAAATCTGTGAACAGGTCCCTTAAAAAAATACGAGCGCTATATTTGTGTTTTGCTGAGTAATAATTTTTAAATCGGAGCGGAATTAAAAGGGAACCAAATATGTCAAAATGTTTCTCAGCTTACACCTACCGGTAATCACGCACGTATGAACCACCAAAAACTGCGTAAATGAATGCATCGATTTCATGAACGACGTTTTTTAACCGCAAGTCAACTGCTAAGTGTGACCACAGAAATACTAACGATGCAGCAATGTTAGCATACATCGTCGCCTTAGTTCAAGAACTCAATAAGTGCTTTTATTTTGCATTGCAGATATTGAGTTATTGCACTTAAGGATTATGTTAGTATCATTAAATTCACTCGCTTTAGATGAAATACATTTTCAGCTTGTTTTAGATGTAAGATTTAGATTTCAGCGACTGAAAACATGAGACCAAAAACCTATTTATTACAACTTATTACACTCGAATAAGTCTCTCAACAGTGCCTACGTGACGATTGGAAATGCAAATAACCTTGCTTAGTTCACCTTTGTGTGACAAAGAGCGATTTTATTAGCTAGCAGAATATTAACCACGTAAACACCATGTGCTATGATTGAAAAATCAAGATTCAACTATCAACATTAAAAAAATCGTACGGCTGTTTATATCAACCAAAGTTCATGTTTGACCGATTTGTATTTTGCTCTTAATGGTTCTTCTTTTTCGCTCGAAGGCAACATAGAACAAGCAATTTAAAGTTATATCGGTGTGTTATTGTTTATCAACAGATTCGAAGATGGTCGTGAGTAAAAAAGCAAATGCCATAAATTAAACAAAATGCAATCTGTCATCAAAAACAGGATACATGCACAGTTGCCATGTGAGCAACAGCTTAAAAGCCATCAATCATTTCCTAAACCGCTCGTTGTCGATATGTAAACATGTTAGGCCATACAAATTTGAGTATGTGTTTAGCGTCCCCGTGATTTTTCGAAACCTACCAACCAGACGGAAAAAACAAACAACAAGTCGATCAAAAAACATTTTTCTTTCACAACTTATTTAGGCAGTGGTACAAGCGAAAACAAATGTTAACTTGCAAAACTGAGTAACATTATCTTCATATTGGAACTGTGCTAATTAACTAGCTGCTAGTTTTAGTTTACAAATACTAGTAAAAACACCTAGAAGTCCATTTTTGTTCATTTATTTCCAACTCGATTTTTCACATTGTCAAAATTGTGTTGCTTTTTTTTCGTGTTCTTTTTTTCGTTCAGGCATCCGAAAACCTACCAGCCCGAGGACGCTAAACATAGAATCGAATTGTATGGCCTTATTATACAACGCCCCCCAACCCCCCCCCCCCCCCCCCCCCGATATTTTGCACAGTGCATCAAATGGGTGCATGATATTCAATGACCGATGTAATACAACCTATCTAACAACAACATGTTGTCGATGCTGTAGTTATTGTTATTGTTTCTTCTGCATATGAATGTCAATGATACATCTACTTAAAAATATCGGTAGGAGGCACGGAAGCCCGAATCCCATATATTTGTCGCTTTATTTTGTAGACAACGCAAATTTCAAGGTAAGGCGTAACAATATATATTTGTTTCATGTTACATAAAAAATTAGGGTAGGTAGGTAGGGATTTTTTTGTTATTTAGTAAGTGGTCAATTTGAAACTTCTAAAACTGAATAATTATTCAAAACATATCAGTCTGAAAATTCTAAAACTTTATAATTATTCAAAACATATCAGTTAGTACTAATATCCTTAAACACTGTTTTAATGTTTCAAAACAAAACTCTTATCAAACAAAAAACATCTAATTATTAGAAAAATCAATAAAATAGAAAAACAAACTGACAAACTCAAAATGTTGTAGGGTCGGTGCATTTTTAGGGTAGGTCGGGTAACATGAATCAAACATATTTTTTTACGCCTAAAGAACCTTACACAAGGTTGCTAACTATTATTCTAATCACACATCATGTGGGCATTAGCACATTAAAAGTACTTATTGAATATTAAAAAATCTTAATAATGTAAACGCAAACATTTTCATTCCTATGTTTAAACAGAGACTCATAGATGAAATTTAACAAGATTTAAGGTCACATTAGGAAAATAACAGAGTTTTAACCCTGTACAGAAACATGAAAGATTCTATTTCTAGAACCATACCTAAATGTCATTGTGTCCAGAAGCCTACGAATAGCTCTAAGCAAATTAAAATATCGTCCCACAATTAAGAATACAAACATGTAGATACGCTAGACATCACATAGCGAGAAACCTAAGATTCTGCCAAATTTGCAATTCTTTAGATGTAGAGGATAAACATAATTTTATTCTTATTTGTCCAATATATAAAGATCTGAGATTAAAATACATCAAACGATACTATCGGGTAAGACCTAGTATGTTCATACTGACATTGCTCCTAAAAAGCGAAAACAATCAAGAAATAATAAAATAATAAAGTTAAGCAATTAAATTAACGAAGCTCTCAAGCGTATGCAGACTATTGTATAACGCAACAATGTATCAACGCATATTCTAAATAATTCTAATTAATTCACCTTCGGCCATGTCAAGCAATACGCTGTTTGCCGATCCTCTCGAATATAAGGTGGTCAAACATGTATGCTGTAATCATCGGAGCGAGGAAACTATTGAAAATAACACATCTTGTCACATCCTATACAGTGAGATCTATGTATAGTATGATTATATGTATATTTACATAACATTAAGTTTAAACCAGCATATCTAAAGACATTAACCACATTTTGCCCAAAATACGGTAATGGTTCGCCAAAAAAAAAAAAAGTACTATAAAATAGGAAAAGTTTTTATCTGTTTATTTTTTTTTATCACAAACAAATTTAAAATTTCAGCATATAATTCGACCTCGCTGCTCTTAATAGTACGAACTCACAGGCAAATCAACACAATCTTGAAATGTCTGTTCAATGAAAACATAACAGGACAAGGCGTAATATAAAATAAAGCAGTATCAAGGCTTTTTTTCACCATTTTGGGAATATGACCTTCAACCATACAATTGGGAGTTTTAGAGTCAATTCACCTAAAACTGGGAAAAATAATTGTAATAAGAATAATTGTTCTGGAATATTTATAGATGAACTAGAATAAAATAGAATGTTCTGAACAGAAACAAATCAGTAAAACAGTTATAATTACAACATCAGCGGTCCAAACATCTGAAAGTCAAACCATC
This sequence comes from Congeria kusceri, assembly GCA_027627225.1. Taxonomy (NCBI): domain Eukaryota; kingdom Metazoa; phylum Mollusca; class Bivalvia; order Myida; family Dreissenidae; genus Congeria; species Congeria kusceri. Next base: position 24,941,938 of record CM051027.1, read on the forward strand.
AATAAGGAATTATGGAACAGGATATAAGAAAAAGATACTTTTTGCAATTGGGAATATGACCCAATAAAGGCTATAAAATTGGTAAAACCAAAAAACCCTGACTGTATACCTAAACATTTTCCCTAGTTGCAACATTACAACTCCCAGATATATGACCCTCAGGGTCGCTTTGAGCTGTACGTAAGTACACATTTTCTCAAAGTATTCAGGAAGAACTAACGTTTTGCCCTGTTACGTAAGCAAGTCATACTAGGCGATCGCTGTAATTTTAAAAAGAATTGACTGACTGATTAAAGATATGAAAAAACATACTGCGGAAAACGTAGTATGTTATTAGGGTATCATAAATGTATGGGTATTTATTATAAATCAAATTCTAATATGATACTCGATAACTTTATTATAGACAAAGAACAAAATAATCATTGTTAAACTACCCAATAAACAACGCAAAAAGTTTTGATTCTGAGCGGAGTATAGTAAAAAGTAGTTGCAAATACATTGCAAAACTATATGTCAAAAAATGTTAGAATCGAAATAATGTTCGCACTATCTTTGTTTATCGGCAAATAAACAAAACTTTGTCGTTGTTTATTGGTCGATAAACAACGATATTTCAAAAATTATTTCTTGAATCGATGTCACTTTACGCAGTCAAAAATATGTCAGTTCTGTACATCAAAATGTGCATTTGATTGAGGAATAAAAATATATTTTGAATAACAAACTGTAGTTTCTCCAATCACGAAACCCAATCGATGAAGACAAGGAAATATCCCGACTCTTCTACTAATAATAAATAAAGATCTTCAACATTGAAAATCTTGTTTCGTGGGGTCTGCTAAGGAAGAACTTCGTGGAAATTGGAAGTCGTGATTGTGTAAAACTGAAAAAGACGCGATGTTTTGTGCTAATATCGCGTGTAAGGTGGTGGTGGGGTCTGCTAAGGGAGAACTTCGTGGAAATTGGAATGTCTTGTTTGTGCTAATATCACGTGTAAGGTGGTGGTTAAATCAAAACAAGTATTCATTCTTGAGCAATATTAAGCTTTGAGATGTCATCTGTATGTCCTTTTTCTACGCAAAATCTGTACTCGATGACTATTAAATGCACGCGAAAAAGTTCGTTGGTACTGAAATCAACGCAACTGATTTCATGCCGAAAGCTACATTATATTATTAATTATAATAATAACAATAACTGTATTATTATTGAATTATTGTACATAAATATACATTTCCTTTCTGGTATATACCCAGAATAATGTTTGTCAAAACATTCTTGTCAGCATGCCTAATTGACTCGTCCCAAAATTATTTGAAACATGACTGCTTACTTATGGACTAGATGCAGGTTTATTAAAATAGGTCGTAAGGAGACAGATTCCGAATTATAGAGTGAGCGCTCGAAAGAGAGCATAATTATATATATATAACTCGTATGTCAGATATACGGTCAACATTTATTTTAACCTTTAACTTGAAAATTAAACAAATACAAGTACCGTATTTACCCTATGTATTGGGACACCCTAAATATTGGGACACTCCTATTTTTCGGAAAAATAATTATTTTTTGAGTCCCTTAATATTGGGACACTTTTGAAATTTGATCTTTTTCTTATTCCTAAATATTGAGACACACAAATATAATGGTAAATTGTCTTCAATTTTGCCAGGTTAAAATAAATATCTCTCGATTTCAATGTGATCAGAGTAGTATACATTTATTGTACACCATATATTGCAATATATTGCAATAGATATGCTGCAAATAATAAGAGTGTACCCCTTTTATATAATAAAAACTACAAAGACTACCGTTTTCAAAATGTTAATTTATGTAATTTATGTATTACGTCATGTGCGTAAAATGATATTCATATTAAATAATTTATTGAACTTCTTATTACAACTATAAAATTGTCAATTAATGTCAATTAACAGTTACCAGTATTAGGGTAACTACCCGGTAGTGTGTAATAATTGTCGGGTCTCTCATGAAGCCAATTAGTGTGCCACATGCGGCGTTCTTATCGCTAAACAAACACGTCAAGGTCCTGTTTTATTGATTAATCGTGGTGCAAACTGTGTACTAACACGCTATTCTACCCGTTGTTCTTTGACACGCTCCACTCAGTTAGGCACGCGGCATAACGACAATCGGTGTGTGTGTGAAAATAAATTTGGTCGAATATTACCCTATATTTTCGGACACATTTTAGGGACTTATTTTTTTATGACCCTTTATATTGGGACAAGAAGTGTCCCAATATTAAGGGACTCAAGAAATAGTTTTTCGAAAAATAGGGGTGTCCCAATATTTAGCGTGTCCCAATACATAGGGTAAATACGGTACTGTTATCTTTCTTAGACTTTCTTAAGGAATTCATATGTCTATTTCTGCCAACATTGCATACTAAACTATAGCTGCATGCTTTCATTTGAAACAATTTTATCTTTCTTTCATTTTAAACCTATTTATTTAAGCTCAGTTGTTTCAAAAGCCTGGGGCTTATCGAGACACTATCGAGTCCGTTTCCTGGGTAGAACCAGTACTTGGTGTCTTTTGAAAATAATCATTCGAATGCTGCCCGAGTAGGGATCGAACTCACGACCTCCCGGTCGCAAGGCGGACATTATATCCATAACACCACTGCGACCTCTTATCTTTATTTAGACACTGTTAAGGAATTCATTATTGTTTGAGGCGCGTCGTGGGAAAACCGGGCCTAATACATGTGCGTTAAGTGTCGTCCCGCATTAGCCTGTGCAGGACGGCACTTTCCGCTTGTATGGTATTTTCTGTTTCAAGGAAGTCTCTTCTAAACATAAATCCACTGTAGGCGGAAAGTGCCGTCCTGGATTAGCCTGGCTAATCCGGGACGACACTTTACGCACACGCATTAAATCCGGGTTTCCCACGACGCGCCTCTTTCTATTTCTGCCATGAAACAAACATTACATACTAAAATATAATTGCATGATTTCACTTCAAACAATTATATCTTTCTTTAGACACTTTTTTATGTTTATTTTATGTTTCTTTGGGTTTTACGGCAACTCAACACATTATGGTCATTTTTAAAGTAATTATGATTTCTGTTTCTGTCATGAATCGAACATTACTTACTTAACTATAGTTGCATGTTTCCATTTAAAGCAAATATCCACGTAACGTTCGACAGTTTTACCTTCTTTGTGTGCAGGTTTAATCTTTTAAACAAATATAATACGAAGGAAGTAAACAGTTAAGAATGTTCAATACTACGATAAACTGATTCATATTCTACATGCATTAACAAATAGTATTCCATACAAGTAATAGTACTATTGTTTCACAAATAAACAACCAAGTTTACGTACTTGTAATATGTTTCGTTACCTCTTTAGTTCATGATACCTGCTATAACCGTTGAAATACTGTGCCTTAAATAAATACTTACTAGAAATGTTCTTTAAAATAGTTTCCCTTATTTCCAATATTTGAATATCAATTAATACATACTTAATATACCTAGTCAATTATTGGATTTGTATTGAGATTATTTTTATTTTAATTGTTAATTTTACTCATGTACATATGTTTATTTGTTCCACTGTTTGCGATTTCTGTTGTTTTTATTGTGTTTACTCTGTTTGTAATTGCTGATGCCCACATGGGCATAGTAAGGCGTAAAAAAAATTATGGTTGTTTCAGGTTACCCGACCTACCCTAAAAGAAAGGCCCGATCCAAATTATTTTATTGAGAAGGTCAGATGTTTTTGTTTATTTTACTTGTTTTCCAATAATTAAATCTTTTTTGGATGAATAAGGGTTTTGTTTTGATGACATCCACTTCAAAACAATGTTTTATGATTTTAGAGACATGTTTTGAATATTCATTAGTTTTTTGGGGCATGTAACCTGAAACAAACATTTTTTTATGCCAAATGCAAATAAAATCTAAATCTTTATTTCGCTAGTTTTTTGCGGCATGTAACCTGAAACAAACATTTTTTTATGCCTAATTCAGATAAAAAATCTAAATCTTTATTTCGCTAAAGAAAAAAGATAAAACTTGTCAGACAGTGTTATTTGATGTTTTCAGGCGCGGTTACAGGATTTTGGGTTAGAGGGGCGGGATTTGGAATTAGAGGGGGCGGGATTTTTAATTAGAGGGGAGGATTTTGAATTAGAGGGGGCGGAATTATAAAATAACTGCCAACAAACTGCTGTTGGTCTGGTACATGTTAGGTTAAATATACTGAAACAATGCAATAGAGTCAAAATCGAAAAGTTAACGAAAATACCGCAAAACGGGTTTGTTAATTACACTAACTAATTGAAGATCACGTCATTGGTAACGAATATACATGTCTAAGTTCTTGTCAGGTTTAACCAAATCTAATCTTGGACCATTTTAGAGAGGGCGTACGCCGCTTCCGCCCCCTCTAAATCCGCCTTCGGTTATTGTTATACTTTATGTAAATATCTCATATAAATTTAACCAAACACGCTTTTTAAAACAAAGTTTACGAGGTATGTAATTTTCAGGTAATAAAGCAGGTAGCTTTGGTTATGCATGAATGGTCCATGGGATATATTGCCAGTTTTAAGACACCGTATCTTTCTTAAATTCAACCTATATTTTATAGACCGTTCTACCTTTTCATAAAATATAAACATCAGGAGCAAGTTGCATTATTGTAATAAACAATCGTTATTTATTGCAAAATGATTGCAAAATGATTTTTTTAATCAGTCTTGATTAATCAGTCTTGAATGTGTAAAACTTATTGTAGATCCATGCATGACTATCTGCCTTTAATTGTGGTATTTCTCTTGGTTGCCGACAGAGTATCGATATTGCGCGCGCACATGCTCTACTCGTACTCATTCATGAATTCAGTAGCCACAAGTTCAGTATGGATAATGTTCTATTGATCCGATAAACCAAAACAAACATGGCTTCCACGTTAAAAGTATTTACATGAATTCTAATACTAACTTTACTACGACGCATGTTTAAAGTATTACCCACTTCTTAACTGCGTTTTGCACTGTTTAAGATAAATGCCGGTAAGCTATTAACCACGTGGGTGAATCACTCCAAGTAGAAACAAAGTAATCTATAAAACTAGTTGATCTACGAAAAAGAAACAACGTAAAGATTAAAATTATAATCACTTACCGACGATTGACCGACAAGAGGTATTGGTAACAGCACCAGAGGTAGCAGGACAATTATCAGGAAGTTCTTCCATTGCCGGATCCTTCTCAACACTTGGGTTAAACCCATCTTCAACAGGCTACTCGCTCGGCTGTTAACTTATAAAATGAGTAAGCTATCATTGTATTGCAGCTAAAATACTCGTATTGTATTCAGACTATAGGGGCGTAGCTTCGGCATTTGGTTTTTGTTTTGGTAGAATTAAGATTTTGGGGATATTTAGGAAATTGTCATCATTAACACGCGATGGTCTTACAAATCTGAGTACAGAATAAATGCTCACAAGCTAATATACGAACTAAATAATTGTTTCGTTCATTCTGTTTTCTTATTTTCATATATTTCTTCTTGTCGAGGTTCTTAAACATTACTTTAAGTCACTAGTAAATATAAAAACGTTTAACCGCTTCCTACTAATGATTACGGTACGTGGAAAATAAAGCAAAGTTTCAGTAGAGAACCTGTTTACGTATAGCATTTAGTACGTTAATGTCTGCGCTAAGCAGAAGTTTGACCGTTTGGAGTCGAATGCAGTGCACCTCTACTTAAATATATTAACTATATAATGATAATAAGGACAACTCTCTTTCGATGAGATTAAATAATAGGGGTGACAATGGAAAGTTGATGCTGATAATTCTGGGGACTGTGTGTTGATGTGCCTGCCAACCTTACGGATGGGCAAATATTATAAATCAGAAATCCATGAATAAAAAGATGAAGACGACGACGATGATGATGGTGTTGGTGATGATGTTGAGAGGATACTGATTACCTTGATGTTTATGTTGTTAATGTTATAATAATGCGAAAGCTGCTGCTGACAATGATGATTACGATTTTGATGACTATGACAACGATAATGATAATGGTGATGATTGTTATGACGGCGGTAGTAAGTATGGCCTAAAAAATATGCTAATTTCAGGTTACATGTCCCCCCAAAAATTAGGGTAGGTAGGGATATTGTTTATTTTTATTTTTTTTGGTTAATGGTCCACTTAAAGATTCTAAAACCAAATGAATATTCCAAACATATCGGTAATATCCTATAACATAGTTTTTAAGTGGATGCTTTCCACACAAAACACTTATTTATCCAAAACACATTTCATTACTGGAAAAAAAAGTAAATAAAACAACAAATATCTGACAAACACGAAAAAAATATTATAGGGGCGGAGCATTTTTAGGGTAGGTCGGGTAACTTGAAACAAACATAATTTTTTACGACTGGTTTGCCTCTTGGTAAACCTATAAATAACCCGGATGTATCCATATTCATTTTTCACACTACGGTGATTTATGTTCAGAACAATAACTACCGACTTTCATGTTTATGTACCTGTTATTATCAATTGACAAAACAAAACAACGTGCTACGCATGTCTGCGGCTGCAAAAAAGACCCGCGAGTTTAAGCGGACAAAAACTTGTACTACGTATACTTCATTGTTCAACCACTAGACTTGAAACAACACTATCTATAATCAATATCAATAATCTAAGAGTGTGCATCGTTGATATACTTATGAATATAGATGCTAATGACATAGAAGCATTAACTGTGGATATTCACCGAATAATGATGCAATAGTTACATCAGCTATTTACATCTAACTCCTACTGACAGAATGTAGAACATATGTAAAGCCTCGAGTGGAGCAGGCGGATTATTGATTTACTAGTATTAAATACCGCGCGGAGATGGAAACAAGTGTTAAACGTGTATTAAAAAGACGCTACCACAGAAGGGCAATTTTTCTTTTTCTTTATTATGACTATTCCACGATAATTTAATGTTGTTGTTTTGTGAGTTTGTTGTCTTGGTAAGCATGCACCGTTCGTAATACAGTTCATTAAGCTGATGAAACGAACCGAACATAGGTTAGCGTCTTCGATGCGCGTATAATGGTGGGTATAATGGAAATACAACTAATCGGAGAACGTATACATGCTATTACATTGTTATTAGTAAAGTACTCACAGTAGCTATTAATTAACGTAACATTCGCATTAAAGGGCGTATTGACGCCTAATGCGGGATAAAATTTAAAACAAGAAATGTCTTTAAAAAAGACAATCGGCGTAGAAATAAATATTGAGATGTCATTTTTTGCCCTAAATATAATACAAGAGGACCAAGGTGTGACTTCACGGACCCCATAATTTTCGTTCCCTACTAAGGAGACTTCTCGAACCCCAGATTTTTCGTCCCTACAAAGGAGACTTCTCGGACACTAGATTTTTCGGACACTATAAGAACACTTATCGACCCCCAAAATTAATTTGAGATAAACTCAATAATTAATAATACCTGTACCGTGAATAAACCGATCATATACCGCCCCATGTTTTCACCAGTGATACATGAATAACCTAAATACTAGTAATTTACGTAAACATAATTGATACATGAATTTGTCAGGCAAATTTAACAAGTTAACATGGTCAGAAAATAGTAGCGGGAATGAATGAGAAGTAAGTTTATGAATTACCCATTTACTTCAAAATCGGGTTTAGGATTCTCCAGACGCTAATTGATGCGTGTGTATTAACACAACTTTACCGCGCGCTATTTTTAGAATGACTCTTCTGCTGGAATTGTACTCGCTAGAATTAATTCACGGGGACGACAGTCGGTTACAGCGTAGGTCTACAATAATATTTTTACACAATGATAAAATAACAGGAAATATAAGCTCAATCAAATTTGCTAATATTTGTTTTGCTTATTTATCAGAAAAATACCAGAAATGTACCACTTTATATTTTGTGCTTGCGAGCTCAACGGGCAACATTGTACGTTGGGACCGACTGTCGTCCCCGTGAATTGAAGCATTGTAATTGCTATTTATAGAGCGCGTCGATTATGTAGGCTAAACAATATAGTTATCTCAGTATGTGAATGAATATAACATTCTGATCATGACATACAATGAGTAAAATTGTTAATAATTATGTTCATTTCTAGAGTGTGTGTCGAAGATATGTTTATAACTTTAATTTAACCGCTTTTGTAAACAATTAAGTAAATTTTTAATCCCCAAAGGTATGCAACAGTTATTGGTATACGTTAAACCATTGTTTGACGTTTGCATTTCCTAAATTAAGAAAATTTGCCCAATTCGATTGGCATTCAATTTACCCGCTGCATAATTATCGCAACAAATCAAGGTGAACGCGATCTTAGACAGCTACGCCGAAAAAAATAAAGATATATATTATGAAATAGTGATCACTCCACACAAAGGTTTCGTTTTTATAAACAGTGAAATAGTTTTTACTAATGATTTTTTTTTACTTTATAATTAATTATAATTTTTACTAATTTTGTCGCCGCGACACTTTTCGCGGGCGCGGGAAAATGTGTAGTAGTAGTAGTAAAATCGATATGAATGAAAGGTACTCGAAATACCGCTACGCGCATGCGCACTTTTGATAAATATAGCCTAGCGTTGGAAAGTTTCCATTGAAGTGCGCGAATTTGCAGGCTCGTTCGACTTGTGCTGGAACCGTGAATCGAAAAAAACATATTTGGCGCTGTATTTTTATGGAAGGGTATATCCGCCACTATATGCATGTTACTAAATGACAATTGCATGTTGCTAAATGACAATTGCATATTGCTAAATGACAACTGAGTGTTGCTAATGACAATTGCACGTTGCTAAATGACAACTTCCTATTGCATTATGATATTCGTAATGGAGCGACATACATATCCGCCAGTTAATGACATTGTTATGTTATTTACACGCATATGCGTTCTGCTACGTGGTAACTGCGTGCTTCTTAATGCCAAATTCTTCCTTCTTGCATGTAATTGACAAGTGCTTTCAGCCTTTGTGTTTGCCTACTGCAGTATTGAAATGTTTATTCATACTATTCCTTTCTGCATTATTATGCTCATTTACTTTGTTGTTGCTGATTGTCACAAGCGATTAACTAACTAGTGGATTTTGCTAAGCATGTTAATGCATTATAACATTACAGGAAACCAATAAGAATTTGACTTTCTAGCGCAAATTACTATATACGGGAGACAACTCTTGACAGCAAATTCAGATGTTCGATAGTTTCCGGAGATGATATTGTAGACTGCTTTTGTCATAATAACAATTTTGGAGTCCAATCTAGTTCTGTTGAACGTGCATTTCGCGTAAAATGTAATCGTTAAGAATATTTTTTTCAACAAAGAATTTTAATTACAGTACAAACATGAAATAATAAACAAAATACGACATAGAAGTTTAGTTTAAACATATTTTATTTTCATAATGAAGTACAAGTACAAATGACATTTATACATACATAAATTATTTATCGATACATTCATATGAAAAAAGGGTAGGACCTAAAGTTCTAACAACATTATATGTGGTCTTTCCCTGTGTGATTTAATTACGTGTTTCGGGCGATGTATGTAATTTTGAACGAGTCACAAGTACGCTCAAATATGAAAATAAACATATATGAATAGCAAATAAAAAGAAAAGCAATCTAATAAACTGTACGAGAAATTAATAATCATGAAAGGCAAACTAAATTGGGGGAAAAAAACAAAACAAAACGAGTCCTGTCCAGCATATAACAAGTCAAGCTTTAACTACTGCAAGATTATGAAAAACGCTTTGTCGTCTTAATAAATTGTTGGACATTTAGAAAAATTTTGCAGTTTGCATCATGATCAAAACTACTATTACCAAAAAGAATAGTATCACAGTTTAATGGTTCTATAGATTGTAACTTAGCGAAAAAAGTTGTACGTTGTGCAGTAAATAGTGAGCAAGTAAAAAAGAAGTGGTAAACCGATTCAACTTCACCACAAATACATAAAGGCGAAGGTTCCAATTTGTTGTTATATAAGTGTAGTTTTAAGTTGCTACAATTATTTCTTAGTCTGGCGTGTATAATTGATGTTTTTCTATCACCAACGAAGTAATATGTTGGTGTTTCGCGATTTCTTAACATTAATTGTTTTAAAGCGGTTTTGAATTGCAAGAGAGAAGTACACGTTTTAATTTCATTATTTAAATTGTTCCATAGGTCGATAGCCGACGGTATGAAAGATCGCGAATAGAGTTCGGTGCGTCTTGATACTATAACATAATCGTTTGCATTTCTAAGATTTCTAGTAGATTGTTGAAAAACAGTTTCTGGTAATAAATTCATTAAGTAACTGGGACATAGGCCATTATGTAATTTGTACATATAAGTTAGTTTAAGATATTTTCGACGTTCTGATAACCTATGCCAGCTGATTTCAGAATACAAATTAGTCAATGAAACAGATTTTGTAAGCCCGGTTACTATTCTAGCCGCTTCGTTCTGAATTTTTTCTAAACTTTCTTTTTCGTACATTGCACAACCATCCCAAACGACACATGCGTACTCTAATAGTGGTCTTAAATGTGAAATATAAATTTGGTTCAACGTCTTTCTAGAGATCATGTATTTTAGTTTGCGCATGATGCCAAGCACTTTTGATGATGATTTGACTAAACTGGAGACATGATCGTGCCATTTACCATTAGCGCTGAATGTGAGACCAAGATGTTTGTGATTTTCAACAAATTGAACAGGCACATTATTAAAAACAAGATGTGGGAGGGGAATGGATGATTGTGTTGTGAATAGAATTGCCTCGGTTTTTTGTGGATTAAAGTCTACAAGCCATCTTTTTGCCCAGGTGTTAATAACACTTAAATCATGGTTGAGTACCATTTCAAGTTCGGTCGAATTTGAACAAGTATATGAAAGGGATGTGTCATCTGCAAACAGACGAGAGATACTTTGAAGGTTTTGTACAATATCGTTTACATAAACAAGAAAAAATAGAGGACCAAGGACAGAGCCTTGAGGAACACCAGCGTTTATTTCTAGCGCCTGAGAAGTAGAATCCCCGACAAAAACTTGCTGTTTTCGACTACTTAAATAACTTTCGATCCATTTAAGTAAATTACTGTTAAAACCATTTTGTTTTAATTTGAAGAGTAAACCCTTGTGCCATACTCGGTCAAATCCCTTAGAAATGTCACAGAATACCATGCATGTGAATTTCCTTTCATCAATACCTTTTGCTATTTGATGAAATATATCAATTAATTGAGAAACAGTTGAATGACCTTTAAGAAAACCCGATTGGTTAGAATACAGCAAGTTATTACCAACTAAATGATTGTATAAATGTTTGTAAACAACTCTCTCCATAAGCTTGCCTACACAACTCAAAAGCGAAATTGGCCGGTAATTAGATGGTAAGTTAGGATCACCCTTTTTAAATAATGGCATCACTATAGCTGACTTCCATGAGTTTGGAAATGTACATTCATCTAATGATTTGTTGAATAAAATACATAAGGGCTTGGAAATAAAGTGACAAGTTTTCTTTAAAACTAGATGACTAACAAGGTCTCCGCCTACAGCTTTGTTTGTAAATAAACATTTGATAATATCTATGATTTCTGATTCGGAAACTGAAACATTTTGCATGGTTTCATTGGCAAGATTGATAAATGGGGGTAGGACTCCAGTCAAGTCATCTAATGAGGATATTGAGACGAAATAATTGTTTAAACAGTTTGCTTTCTGGGTATTTGACATATGTATAATTAGATTGCCATCAGAATCAGTCGATTGTAGTGGCGGTATGGTATCAGAGTGAGAACTCATTTTCATGAGTTGTTTTAAAGTTTTCCAATATTTTTTTGGATTTGATGAGTTAAAATCGGTAAGAGATGTTTCAAGGTTTGCATGGAATTGTTCTTTAGCTTGTTTAATCATATTGCTAACTTTATTTCGAATTTGCTTGTATTTGTTCCAGTTATTTGCGGTAGGGTTATTAATAGATATATGTTTGAGTCTGTCCCGTTTACGAGATAACGTTCTTATCTGAGAATCATACCACGGTTTGTCATTAGGCCTAACTGTAACTAGTTTATGTGGAATACAAAGTTTCATGAGTTCAATAAGTTTTTTTGTAAACAACATGGTAGCCTCGTGAACATTGGTCTCTCGAATAAAATTCCAGTTTGTATCGGAAATAAGATTGTTAAGGCGCTCAAAGTCAGCATATTTGTACAACCAAACGTGTCTTTGACTTGGTTTACAATTAATAACGGGAGTTTTAAAATGAATAGCCGTTGCATGACATGATGATCACTTATGGATTGCGGGATATTAATTACTTCACAGTCTAAACAGGTCAGATTGTCTGAAATTATAATCGGATCAATTAACGTAGACGTATTGGCCGTGACCCGTGTAGCTTGAGTGATGACGTTACGCAGGTTGTACAAGGATAAGGTCTGAGAAAGACGTGTGTTGTTTTTCAGTTGATCTTCATTTATGTCCCCTAACATAATAATGTTAGGGTTAGTATCTAGCGCTTTATCAATCATGATATCAAGATTATCCCAAAATAAAACATCACTGTTTGGCGGGCGGTAAAAGCAGCATATCAAAGTGACCAAATTTTTAAGTTTGATCTCTAACCATATTGAATGTACTTGCGGATTTTCTAGTTCAAACATTCGCCTTGATACTAATGATTTATTTACATAGACTAGTAGGCCGCTTGAATGGGACGTATAATCTTTACGGAACATTGAGTGATTAAAATCATCAATTTGAATTTGGTCATCCATAACGACATCAGTAATGTGTGTCTCTGTAAAGCACATTATATCAAATTGTAATAAATGGTCCTTAATAAAGTCCAATTTGTGCCGAATTGATCTAATGTTGAGATGAAGTAGCCCCAAAGCTCCGAGATCTTGCGGACCTGGATTGAGTTCAACATCACCGGATAGAAGTAAAATAAAACGTACAAGGTTGATAAATACAACGCTAAGGGCACATACTAGGGCAGCGTCCATGTGATTGTGTAAAGATATTTGAGATAGTCTTAGAAATATAGCAAATAAAAACATCAATTCATGAGCAATATTTAAGCATATTGTATATTTGCGACGGCAAATGCGTAATCTAGCGTTAAATATTCCAACAGCCATTCGGTATTGCGCAACGTCATTACCCATTTGGTAGTAAAGTTACAAATAAAGAAATACATTTAGGCTGTGGAAATAATTGAGTAAGTGTTAGGATAAGCATATTCTCTATAAATGTGCTGGACAGGACTGAGAAAAGTGCATAAATGCATAATACAATAATAGTAATCATGATACAGACAGCATAGTGAGACATATTGAAATCTCAGAAAATAAAAAGAAGAAATGTGTGGTTGTAATCACAGTATGGTAATTCACAATAACTAGCTAAGGACAATAATGAATTATATTAGTATATTTCAATACTATTTTAACTAATTTTATTTATTTGCATGTATGCTAATTTATTTATAATTTGTTTAGTTTATTCTATTATGATTTTTGAAATTAATTTATTATTTTGTATGTTATTCAATCAATATGGAAATTTTGCAAAGTTATTAAAAGCCTTTTAGAATTCGACTTATTAAAGATTGTTCTTTTAATGAAGTTAAGGAACAGAACTTTTTGAGTCAATACAAGGTAATTAGGCATATATAAATAACAGTATATAAATGCCACTTATATAGGCATTCAGAAGGAGAAAGTTGAATGATGAGTCAATATGCAAAAGTTAAGTAAATCATATACATATATATACAGTAACTGAGCTTAGGTCGTATTAATAATTGCATTGCACATTAAAAAACAACACTTTAAGTATATAGTACGGCGAAAACAGATGAGTACAAGTGACAGCAGGCAAGATTGTATGGTAATTACAAGTCTATTTTATCTATATTTATAATTTAAAAAGATGTTAAAAAAAAAAAAAAAATAAAAAAAAAAAAAAAAAAAAAATATATATAAACACAGACGCTCAGGGCGTTAAGATTATTTTTCACTTATGGGTATGATACTCCATATCGATGACAAGACAAAAAGTATGCGGCGTTGTTGTCTGCCTTGGGTAAGATTCACACTAGTAGCGTTACCAAATAATCAAAATAATGATCAAACGGTACATTGCTACTAGCTAATGCCATGAACAATACAATATATTTTAGGCAAGTTAGTGTGTGTTGGAAAAAATAACACATCCGTGTATTTGATCCTGTTACAGGGCGCAACGTATTTAATGGAGACGGGTTAACACGATAGCAGTAATTATCATCTTAACAGGCAGTGTAAACAACGCTCATTGTGATAAAATAACATCAGATTTACAAGCAATTTAAACTAATCTCAGTGTAAGCAGTAATTATCATCTTAACAGGCAGTGTAAACAACGCTCATTGTGACAAAATAACATCAGATTTGCAAGCAATTTAAACTAATCTCAGTGTAAGCAACGCTCACCGTGACAAAATAACATAAGATTTAAATGCAAGTTAAAATAAGTTCACCGTAATAAACGTGCACCGAGAGCGGTGAAAACTATTGAAACAAGTGTACAGAAAATAGGACAACGACAGGTATGAACCAGTTTAACAACGATTCTGTCAAAAACTCTGTAGTAAATAATAGTAAATAATAATAAACACGTTTGACAATACTTAGTAGTGAAAAAAAAAAAAAAAAAAAAAAAATAAATAAATAAATAAAAAATAATTCAACAGCTCGTAACTGTAGTCAAAATCTGTGAAAGCATCAAGTGCATTCCGTAAATATATACACTATACAACCTTTAAAAAAACACGAATGCTATGTCTGTAGAGTTACCGCGTAAATCAATGTTCACTTCCATGCATCCATGTCATGCTCATTGTTTATTTTGTGGATCTTGGAGTCAGGGTCCTTTACAAGAATGCTTCCATCAGACGACCATGCACCAAGCAGCTGACCTCTTTTCACAAGTTCTCGAGCATTGTATAGAAAGAAGCTTCTCTTGCGTGTGAGGTCTTCATTGATGAATGTATTCGGATACCCTTTTTCTCTCAAAATCGAACGAGATTTATATAGTTTTTGTCTCGCTCTGTACGTAGCAAATTTGACTATGATGTCGCGTGGTTTTCGAGGGTTAGGCTTTCCTGCTCTATGAGAGCGGTCAATGTCATTTATGGTGATGTCACAGCCGACAGCTTTCGATATTTTTAACACGATGTCATCGGTGTTTTCATCATTTAGTTCCTTAACGCCTGAAATGCGCACCAAATTCCTCCGCGAGTACTGCTCCTGGTCGTCTAGTTTGTTCTCCAGTACTTGGACTTTTGACTTAAGTTCAGTGTTTTCCCTATTGAGATTGTCATTTGCTTTTTCAAGGGATTCCAATTTACTTGTGAGCTTCGTAAAAACACTGGTCGCTATTTGTTCTACCAACGTTTCAATTTGGGTTTTGAAAGTGGCCACAAGGAGGGTAGATATTTGCAACAAGGCTTCCTCGGACAGGGCAATGGTAGGTATATTGCTTGTAATTTGCGAGGCCTCGTCTGGTGATGTTGGTGTTGATGGTGATGCCATCACTACCTGGGTGTATGAGGGGCGCTTGGGGTCCGTAACTAATTCAGTATCAGGTGAACTAAGGGCTCGCTTAGATTGACGAAATCGGTCGGGTGTTTCCAGTGACATTTGCCGAATGAATTATGGGTAATGATTATAATTATGAAACAGACCCTCGTGAGACCCTCATGAAATTTCATAACGACATACCTCATACAACGAAGGTAGGTATTTTTTTGATGTGCGACTCGGCCCTCACGGACTCCAAAGTGTTAGAGCATCTATTCCGCAATAGTCCAAATTAAATCACTGTTCACTGCATCCGAGGCAATACAGAATTCACTAGGCAACCCTGTGCATAATATCACAATACCACAGTCTGAATGGCTTAGCACTTCAAAAACTTCAAAAACATACGGCACGACAGAAACTCAACACAAGTATATACATATTTCAGTTAATTTTCAGTTAATGATAATTTGCAGGCTACTGCTTATTTCTTACTATTTCTTATTTCTTATTGTATAGTTCCACTATCCATATCCATATCTCCAGCATATTTGTAAAGGAAAATGTCCTGATTATATTTAAACTAATATATAACCACACACTGCAATCACACCACCCGCGAATAAACGATAATCACATTATTGGTTTTTATCGAGAGCGCTAGAAACTACGTCCGATCGCCACGGCAAGCTGCTGTGAAAAAAACGACATAGAAACGAAAAATAGCGATTTAATGTTGTTGTGGATTTCTATTATCAATTTCATAAAATATTCATGAGTAACCCAAGCAGTAGATATGCATATATATGTATACACATGCATTGACAGACGGGCGGACGGACACTCGGACACATGTGTTGATGTGTATGTGTGTGTATGTGTGCGCGTGCGTGCGTGCGTGCGTGCGTGTGTGTGTGTGTGTGTGTGTGTGTGCGTGTGTGTGTGTGTGTGTGTTGAATGTGCGTATTTCGTAGTTTATGAGGTCCCTCCGCGCCACTGCATTTCGTGGGGACCCGGGATGTGTACCAGCACCCCTGCCTAATTTACTTTTAAACTCATCACAAGTTTGAATCATAACTGTTTCTGTTGTATTTTTTTTTATTCTGGTGTGGTGTTGTGCTGTTTGGAGGGAGGGGGCGGTCAGTACACAGTGCAGGGTGCAGTGCAAGAGGAAACTCCAGCTATCCGGTATGTTGACCACCAATCATACTCACATGAATGAAAAGCGAGTCTACCAACCACTGAGATAACCGGACAGTGTTTCAAGCTATTCAGAAGTTGTAGGACGGATATGTTGTATGTCTAAAAGTCATCCGTACAGACAGACGGTCGGGCAGACAGTTAATGCGCAAACCGTCCGGACTGATACACTAAACACAAAACTCTTTTTTCGATTAATTCCTTAAAAACGGTTTAAGGAAAAAGATACGACATGCTTTGTGACAGACAGGCACCCGGACGTACGGACGAAAGTACTGACAGACAAAGGTATTAGCTCAACATCGCCATGCTTGTGCTCACTAAGACTAGCTTTCCTCGGCCATTTACTGATTCGCAGAGGCGGTACGAACAACGGGACCTTTTTTCGACCAAAATAGCCAGGAGCTTAACTACTCAAAAGTAGCTGTGAGTTAGATATCTCCCAGCGATTTTACGGACACGGCCGGAATTTCTGGTTCCCGGTTACATATGAATGGCATATTACAAATTGTCAAGTCGCATTTGAGTAACTTCTTGTTGCTAAGTGCTTGCTGCTTTCGCCTTGCTAAACTTTCAATCGTTTAATGCCTAAACTATCATTACTAGGTTTAATCAAATTCACATAGTAAAATGTACAAAGCAATATGAACTTGTTCGCAAAAACACTTAAAGATGACACAGAGATGATGCATTTGTCATTTACACGCAAGAATATGTGATTTAATTTAATTAACCGATAGAAAGAAGCACTAGCTCGCATGGAAGTTGCAGTTAATTTGTAACGAATGACACAGTGGAATAAGCAATTATCATTTAGCAACATGTAATTGTCATTAGGAACATGCAATTGTAATTCAGCAGCATGCAATTGTAATTTTGCAACATTTAATTGTCATTTAGAAACATGAATGTACTGGCGGATATACCCTTCCATATATTTTTTCTTAAAAATTTCATCAATATAGTATTGCTAATAGTAATATATATTCGTGAAAAAATGGGAATATGTGTTGTTTTAATACGTGTCTATATTTATGGGAAATACCGTCGATATGCCCCATTAATTCACTAACGCTATGTAGCTTCTTAGAACATTGTTCGCGCTTAATTATTAGCACTTACATTGCTGTCAAGTTAATTATCCATTTCCAGATAGTTCATCATTCTTTCGTGTCATTCTGAAACAACATTCCATCATTTATTACAGCAGAGAATTGCCAGTTCAATCGCAATGTCGTTTTTAGAACGCAGTTCCTTTTCAGAAAAACGAATGTTGTTGAAATTTGTCATGAAGACGTCTGTTCCACGTACTGTACGCATATTATAGGCAAAACGACTTAGTACTTTACAATTACGATTTCTGCTAAGTATAATACTCTGCAACAATTTAGTTGTTCACATTAGAATTGTAAATTATAGCTATTTTAGCCATTTAATTTTCACTGAATATTTATTAAAATAAAATTATAAAATACGATACCCATTAACGAAAATCATATACTGTTGTCTTCTCTTTTTTTTCCACCACAAACCACGACCAGATGCGTCGGAAATAACCCACGATAGGATTTTATCATTATTTGAGTACATGCACCTTTTAATATTTTTTTAATTGATACAGACGTGGCATTTTGTGCCAACTGTGCATAATAAAAGAATTGATGTTATAAACGCCCGGAACATTCAGTAATATAAACGCAACCAAAAAAACTTTCGCTAAATTTAAATGTAGATTCACTTTTAATGTTTGAAATGATTTGACTGAAATCTTCTGTTTGTTGTACAAGATTGTCTTATACATCTACTGAGATTAACTGTTCGATTTTGCAAAGTAGAACGATTTTTCAATAACCAGGTGTATATATGTCAGTATATGTCTTACATAACCGTGAAATTGGGAATGTCATTTTAAATACGAAAGTTTCTTTTTTAGTTCTATATATTTTGGCAGTCCCTACGGTGGCATTCATCATGTGACTTTCTTTTTATAAATGCATGGAATCAAGTACCTCAGTTACAAAAGCATTATTTTATTGCCAAAATGAACACTAAAAGAGTTGATATCTGTGACTTGCCATTTAGCAACCATCTCCTCTAGCCAAAAGAGAAATAAATTGGGTTTTGGGCAACGGTCTAAAAACAATCAGGATTGTTGGGGGGGTTTTGTTACTTTTTTTTTAAAGGCACATTTTGGTCAAACAACATTGAAAATTATCTAAAATCGGACGAATACGGATTTCACGAATAACAGCCATCGCTAAAAACTTTAGGTTTGGGGGTTTTCGCTAGGAAGGGTCGTGTTGCCCAAAACACAGACTTTTTTGGGAGGGCCTCTGCCCATGACAAAAGTACACACTTTCAGAATGCCAACATCTGGTATAGGTCGCATGGTCGAATATTCAAGAAATGACAAAACAACAGATTTCACACTGGTCTTTATAGTGTGTTTACCGAGTGAATAAATTACAATACAACAAAATGCATTTTCAAATAAAGTTCACAGATACATTAAATATGTCAAGTAGCATTTGCTTCTTCGAGGGATTTGCAAGGTTTAAAGCGGAGACAATTAATACATTTGTCCAACAAGTACAAATATGAACATCAATATGTCGTGAAACTCGACAGTCTTTAACCATAGACTCACAACTATCGGTGAAAATAACCATGTACGACACACAGTTCTAGTTAAATATAATAATTACTCTTTGAATGTACACCTTCATATTATTATTATTTTAATATAGCTGCTTAAAACAATATTTATGAAAAATAAACCAAAATTATAAAAATCCCAACGGTTTTTGGCTACTTATTATTATAAGGTTCACAAAATTTCATTTATACTTTGAAAATATTCCATTTTTAGGAAATGTATATTCGACGCTAAAAATGGAGCTGGCGTATCCAGACAAAACAATTTACAATGTACATCACAAGGAAAAAATATATATACTTCAATGTTAATACAGTCAGCTTTTTTATTTAGCCATGTTTATGAATCATTCAAAAGAAAGTAAATTATGAGCAAAAGTTAATAAAATAACTTCAACACAAACCTCATAATATATTCTAGTTCTTGAAATAAAACCATTATTTTTTGTGTACAATGACACAATATTATGTATAAAGTACACAACATCAATGAAAATTCAATAATGGCTTTCAAAATGATGTTATTTGCCATTCAATAAAACTTTGTAGATAAAAACTCTACAAGAGCTTTGTATGCAAAGAGATTCCAAAATGCCTTAGGCACATACTCAACAAAAAGAAATAAAACGTATTGGTGGTATACATGGTAAGAATATTAAGAAACTGTTGAATCTATGTTCAAATTACATTTAAGGGACCATGTCAACGAAAAAGGCCTCAAGGGGGTAATTTCTTTCAAAAAACTGAATTTAAGATATTAATACTTAGGTATATAATAACAGTTAAAATAACGTATATATAATGGGGAAAACGTTTTCGCATTCAGAGATAAATTCAATTTATAATATAGGTCATGTTTGTTTGGCCCTTTTCATGCTTACATTTTGACGTCCAAATTGTGAGCATTTTGTATAACCATAGTTTACACGTTTCCTTACAAAGCAGAATAGTGCAATTGTATAAAGTGCCGCCTACTGTCAATTATTCGTATGACTCCTAAGTCGCGAGTTAGATACCTGCTTGGTGTTTTAATTTTTACAAACATTTTTGCTGATTTGTTTTATCAATATCTCATTTTTTGTATTATATTATTTATTCTTTATTTAATGCACATGTCTTAGTTTAGAGCGTTTCTATAATAATTTATAGTGCAATCGGAAACCAATTTTTCGTTGACATAGTCGCCTTCTTTTTTTTTCTCCATTCATAAAGCAGTACAGAATTGCTATTTATATTAGTCTATTTATTCCAAACAATATTTTGTAGATTTATATAAAAGTTAAAGGTATAAGGTGCATGGATATTTTATCGGCTTACTTAAGGATTTATTGCATACACATGCGATAACCTATATACAAAGATGAGGGTTCAAAAATGAGTATATTTGAAATGCACAAACAAATGTATGACACAGGAACAATTGGCTGTGTTTGATTATTGGAAGAATTGAAAACAAATCCATATCTAACTGAAAAGTTGTTTTTATATAATAGAAATTTGTTAAAATACCCTTAAGTCTGACGTTTATATATCCCGAATTGTATTATTAATAAAATGGAAAATTTGCATTTAACAATACTAATAGATAATAAAACACTAAACGATGAATAAGTTATTGCTATTTAAACAATGACAGAAAACAAATATCCAACATAATTTTGTGAATTATGTCATGAACATATTCAATGACCTTACACATAGAAATAATATTCATATCTTTTGCATGTACAGTTAAAACTTTGTATCAACGAAACTACATTCAACACTTTAAAATTTTCATTATTACATTCAACATTTTGAAACTAAACAGTAAAACATCCTATCAATTTTGTGAATTATATCATGAACATATTCAATGACCTTACACATAGAAATAATATTCATATCTTTTGCATGTACAGTTAAAACTTTGTATCAACGAAACTACATTCAATACTTTAAAATTTTAATTATTACATTCAACATTTTGAAACTAAACAGTAAAACATCCTATCAGCATAGCAATAACCTATTCAACTTTCAGCAAACAATGTAGAAGGGTTTGCAACCACTGCACACTGAAGTCGGAACAGACAGGCTGTCACAGGGGGGCGTGTCCTCAGCAGGCCCCACCCCCTATGAGGCAGTCTGCTCCTGTGCGTGTGTCGATGGGGAGTCCTGGGGCTTCATGACGTCAGGGAGCTCAGGGGGGCTGGACAGGGGCGTGATCTCCAACGGCTCATACTCTCCATCTGCAGCGAAAACATGCAGGAATACAAATAATACTTGCAATATTTTTACTAGGTACAATAGAAGCGTGTCGTGGGAAAACCGGGCTTAATGCAAGTGCGTATAGTGCCGTCCTGGATTAGCCTGTGCAGTTCGCACAAATCCGGAATGACACTTTCCGCTTTTTAAAAATGGTATTTTCTGTTTCAAGGAAGTCTCTTTTAAACATAAATCCACTGTAGGCGGAAAGTGCCGTCCCGCATTAGCCTGTGCAAATTGCACAGGCTAATCCGGGACGACACTTGACGCACATGCATGAAGCCCGGTTTTCTCATGACATGCCTCAATAGTTTTTTTTTAATGATTTGCCCACTGAGGCATAGGTCAAACTATTTCAACTTGTCCGAATCCACAAAGACTTGAACTTGTCCCAAATGTGGTAATACAATCTAGACTTTACCTAATCAGTTCAAATGATTTTGATGATGTTCATTATGATATATTCAGACAAAAATTTCAGGACATTGTTGTATTTATTTGTAAATGAATCTTTTAATTTAATAATTTTGCATCCTTTTTATACGTGACCTTTCGGGCAGACAGATCAACATTTTTAATTGGCCCAATAGGTTTTCACTGGTCCCGTGCTACAGGCAAGTCAAGTGGGTTATTGCAAAAACTGATACAGCAGAACTTTGTTATTTCTAACTCGCTTCAGATCAAAGTTCTGGAGGCCTTTTTATCAACAGATCGTATCTTAAACTGATCTTATCTGTAGTCCGGGGTTTACGAACAGACTTGCGACCAGCGTACAACCGTTTTATGAAGGTGATCGTAAGTGTCCGGTCGCAGCTAAGATTATTCATGCTGTTACGACGTGAAAAACGTGAAACCAGTCTGAAAGTCATGACGTTTTACCGATTTCTTTTACGTCTGAAATCTGATTAGATCTACTTCCGATATTGTTTAATGATTAAAGTTTAAACGGAAATAGAATTAAACTCGTATAATTATTACTGCAGAACTTGCTATATATATTAAGACAGAATCGAGTTTTAATAATTACATGAGGATAATGATAATTTTCACTGCTACCGCGTTAATGCGTATCAATTTTCTGTGTTACCATTTATAACATTAAAGGTGTCGATCTATGAATCTTCTTTAAAATGTCATTGTAAAATATTTTCAGTCAACAATTCTTAGAAGCGACCAACTGTATAACGCAACAGAGTTTACACTACTCAGTAGCGTAGCTGACCATAGTTACGAATAGTAATTTATACAGTATAGAGTTATTATTTTCTTTTAAATGATGAAAGTTACAATGTTTTAGACTAATACAATTGACAATATGACATTTTGGAGAACATATTTTCATTCTGAAATAATAGTTATATTGTAAAAGGGCATGTCCATTTTTGTACTGTAGCTAAGCCACTGTGGATGATGTTGAAAGACAATACGTCATCTTCATTTTGTGATGTCATTTTGATGACAATGTGTACATTTATGATAACCTCTCACTGTCAGGTTTTGTTTTAATTTTATGAAATGAATTCTATCTATTTATTTTTTGTGGATGTATGAAAATCGCTTATCATATCTTTGTTATGTTGTGTTACGAACGATGGAGTAGATTCTAATTTGGATTTTAAACTTTCGAGGTAGGACGATTTCCGAATCACAGACAAGCAGCAACAAGCCAACATTCAACTTTCAAGTGGATGTAAACTGTATGAACTAATTTTTCCAGCAAATGCGCCCTCATTACTTATATATGATCGGTGCTTGCTGTGTTAATCAGCCAAAATAGCACTGATGGCAAAGGTACTATTTGATTGTTTCAAATTATTTTTAATGTTGTAAAGGTTTCAAATGCATCATTTTATGAATGCTTTGTCTGTGATTTGACATGAAGTAGCCATATTTACGACCGCTGAGAGTGCCTTCTACCAGTCGTAAATTTTAGCAAAAATCTTACGACGTCGTAGCTGAAATTGTGTTGATAAAACGGTCCACCAGTGTTACGACTGTCGTACCACCGAATCTTACGTACGACCGCCCTAAGACAAGTTGACAAAATGGCCTCCTGGATCTGATATTTCAACCTTTATTCCAGAGTTTCTTCCTTCTTAGTTTATATAAAATAAATATAGTTTTCTTGAGGTTATAACTCGAAATATCTGTTATGTCAAGGTAGTTTTCTGTCCCACAAGCATTTTCTCACTTATTTATATATGATGACCTCAGTGTTGACGCCTGTGTCATGCCTTATCGAGTCCCGACCAAGTTTGTCACACATTACAAGATCTGAACACCACTCTTCCATATTTAAAGAGTATGTGTTAACTTTTATTGAATAATCGTCCACAGGTTAACAGTTCCATATATTATACAGGAAAACGCAATCTTATATTACGCTTTCCTTAACATAAGGATTAAATATATCTTAAAAGCCTATATTAGGATATATCGCAATCAGATATCATTCATTTGTGAACTCCCGGGACTTTGAGGTAACAAAGTGAAGCTGCCTTTACAGTGTTTTTTTTTCACTTTAAGGGGAAATCTGGCGGGGCCCTTAAGATGGGGAATTTTACGGCAAAAGGAGATTTTTTTTTTTCGAAAAGCATCATTAGATGTTTATATTCTACTTTGTTATAAAACATTAATCAATTGCTACAAATGATAACTTAGATTATCCACTTATTTGGTTTGATGAAAAATTGACTGCATTGTTAACAAAAATGCCTCTATCTTAATCAATTTTTGTCCGATTTTGGTCAATTTTTTCAAAATAAAGCTTACATTCTGAGGCGAATTTTAAGGCAAAAATAGGGGAAAAATATCTACTTTTTTTAGCAGGGGCATGGGGCCGAATTTCAGGCCAAAATTGGTCCTAAAAAAAAACTGCTTTATTTCTGTGTGGTATGATGAATACATTAACCCAAAATATGACAGAACCAGTGCTTTCTAACATGCCAAGACAAACAAATTTCAGTGTAGTTTCTTTCTCCATAACACAAAACAAGCAGAACTTAATACACTTAACAAATATTTCATGGATTTGAGAAACTATATATTTTGCAAGCTTGCATTTTATATTTTACTTGAAGTTTGATCAGAAAATTTAAGCACTTTTACTATATAAAATGTGCCAGTTAACTGAAGGAAATTCACTAAAGCAGGAAGAATCACATGGTTCCACCTTTACGATTCTTCCCTGTTGTAGCTATGCCCCCTTTCAATTAGGGTTTTCAATTGACGCAGAATTCTGCTTTTTGATGCAAGCAAACTAAAATTTTCTCATTTTTGACTCTAGCAAATAATCTACCTTGCACACTTTTTTTTCCCATAAGCCAACTTCAAAAGCACTAGAAAATAATATTATTTATATTACTTAACTGTGTTTTTTGCAAAGTTATTCACCTTTAACTTTACAAATTGCCATTTACAAAACATTAAACATGCATTCAAAAACAAAATTCCTGTAACTTCATTATTTTAACCATTCAATTTTTCATTCTGACCCCTCATATTTTCAAGCCAGGGGTCATTTGACTCCTGGTTTCCCAAATCTACTGAAATCCCTTTCACCGTCCCGCTTTGCTACCTGCCGTACACACCTTCCATTCTGAAGGATAAGCCTATCGTGGCGGGGGCCTGCGCTCTGGCAGTCAGACTTGTGAAGCCGCAGTCTCCCAGGGTCTTGTTGTCATCCAAAGGCTGCAAAACAAGGAAGATGACATGTAGAGTCAGGCCTCACTGTGCCGTTCACAAAATTAGCCAATGGCTACACATTTCAATATTTGACTAAAGGTAGTTCTCCTTCCTTGATGTTCGCTAGAACTTTTTATTCATAAAACCCTATAAAATGCCTTGAATTAGTAGAATTTCAGTATCTAACAGGGATCATATTATTTTCTGAGATCGATTGGGTTTCAAAAGGACTGATTAAAATAACTGGTATTCGATCCGACCAGTTTTCTTAAAATTACCCCGTCACTATAAAAATCGTGATAACCCCCTGATTTCAATAAAAAGTACACACATTTTATGGCCACAATACATTGTTGGTGCGAACGCCAGTGGATTAGTGATGCGTGAATGACCCCAGTCATATTACTATCGATCGATAATTGGAGTGCTTTTGCTGCAGCTTGTTGTCTGTGTTATGTTACTGACACAGATCGGTTTCTGACGTCAATCTCAGAGTGTGCCCCTCCACGATAAAATCGTGTTCTTTTTCATTCGAGACTGATAATAGCAGCCGCATGCTATCCTCGTGGAAAACGTGCATTTGCTGCACCATAATTTTATGTATTGTGCTGCATTCATAATGATATAAATATTCATAGTCATACCACATTTAACTAAACATCGCAGCAAAAACATAGTTCAATAAAATTAGTTGGCTTTATTGACGTTCATGATGTCACATACCGGTAGGTAATTTTAAAGTACCAAGTGACCATATTGTATTACATGATTTTTTAACTTCAGTTTCAGCAAAACTCATATAACAAACATAGAACCTAAAAGTTAATTGAAGATTAAGGTAAGGAAACTTTGAAGTTTATAATTATAATTACAATACACAATTTTGGCCATACCATATTTTTCGGATACACATAATTCGTATATAGAATGGGCGCTTTTATTGTACTTTTAAAATTGCATTACCTTTAAATTTTTGTGAAGTTAAAACTCACAAATGACATAGAAATAAAAATTTATTGAAGTCTGAGGCATGAAAACTGTGAAGATAATAGGTATACTTTAAAATAGGCATGTTCGGACATGCACCATTTTCAGAAACACATAATTCTGATACAACATATGCGTGATTGGCGGACTTCAAGACCGATTCACTTTCTAGAAAAATATGATCCCTGCTAATTAAGTACAATTAAATGTCGCTTTAAATACACTCAACAAAAATGATAAAGGGTCAGACATAAAACAAAGCTGAAAATGGTTTTATCAAAATTCATTGCAAAAAAAAAATTGAAATTAGCTCAACAATTATTGAGAAAGAAAATAAAGGAAAAACAAAAATCAATAACATTAATCATAAAATAAAATAAAATAAAAGTTTTAAAATTGTTCATCTAAAAGTATAGTTCTATTGGATATATGACCCTTTCATATTTTTGTTAAGTGTATATAATTAATATGAGAATACAAGGCGTAAAAAAATATGTTTGTTGCAGGTTACCTGACCTAACCTAACAATATGCTCCGACCCTAGAACATTTTATTGGGTTGTCAGATATTTTTTTGTTTTCTTTACTTTTTTTCAATAATTAAAAGTATTTTTGAATAAATAAGGCTTTTGTTTTGATAGCATCCACTTATAAACAATGTTTAAGAATATTACTGATATGTTTTGAGTATTTATTCAGTTTTAAAATCTTCAAGTTGACCATTTACCCGGACATTAACAAACAACAGCTGCTAATTGTTTTCCAGTTTTTTCCCTCAAATTTTGCTTCAAAAATTGGCTGCAAACTATACATCGGTGTGCGTAGTACATGATCTTTTACGGTACCAAATAAAAAATAAATAAATCCCGACCTACCTACCCACATTTTTTTGGGCATGTAACCTGAAACAAACAATTTTTTTTTTACACCTAAAGGACATTTAATGATGCTTACTAGTGTGTTTTGACTTGTGTTTCAATTAAATGTAAGTAAGAAAAATAACCTCTCCTTAATAAACCTTATTTTAAACAGAAAATGCAAATAAGGCGTGTCGTGGAAAAATCTGGCTGAATGCATTTGCGTAAAGTGTTGTCCCAGATCAGCCTGTGCAGTCCACACTGGCTAATCCGGGACGATACTTTCTGCTTTTATGGTATTTTCTGTTTCAACAAAGTCTCTTCTAAACATAAATCCACTGTAGGCGGAAAGTGTCGTCCCGGATTAGCCTGAGCCAACTGCACAGGTTGATCCGGGACGACACTTTACACACACATGTATTAAGCCCGGGGTTCCCACGACACGTCTTAAAAATGATAATATTTTCCATCAAGATTTACTTAGGGGAGCAAACTCTTAAGTGGCTTTTAACTGGCAAGCAGAGTTATTTCCCCAAAAATGTAGCAAGAGTGGTACATTTAACATCCTCAAACAAGAAATACTTTTTTCGCCCAGAAAGAGTAATGGAAGTTATTTTACATAAATTATTTATTATGAAACTTAAACAATAAACATACACAAATTTCTATGTATTCAAGAACAACAAGGAAGGGGTGTAGCTGGGTGTATATTGACAATATATGCACTAGAAGTTCTCTTTGCTATGATGGTCTTTGATAAAAATCATATATACACTTGGTACAACTTCAATTCAAAACAGGTGTCAAGTTTTATTAACAGTCATTATTGACTGGTTAATAAATTCACTGACAATGCATTTTTCAAAAAGCTTTTGGACTTAATTGTTGACGGAGAAGCCACACTACTTGACAATACAGGATACTTACATGGACACTTACAAATCACAATGACAGTTCTAGGAAAATGATTATTGCATTGCTTCCTATAAAACCTAGTCATTTCTTTGTTTTCCTTTAGGTTAGGGAATTGGTCTTGTAATCTATTATCTTGCAAACAGCATCTGCATTAGTTGGTATTCAAATAAAATGTCCAGTTACGAGTATTGAACTGCTATTTGGTTCAGGTCCATTACAAGAAAATATCAAAAGGGAAGAAAAATCATAGTCTCTTATTATTGATATAATGTGTCATACTAAAGCCCTTTCTTTAGATTAGGGACATTTTCCCATTGTTTCTATATTTGTGGGGAATTAATAATTAACATTCACTTAAAATTGCTTTTAAACACAGCTGATTATGAAAATTAGTTTGATCATTATCAACAATAACACCAATGATCAGCGTTTGAATTTTAAAACCAACATAGTGCTTTTTAATCATCAAATAGTTTTTGTCTGTACAAGCGGAAACTCAAATACATGTTGACTTGAAACTTGGTTTAGGTTACACAACACTAACAAACGATGCAAAAGTCGACACTATTACTTGATGATTTATTTCATATTGAATTATTTCCTTCATCATTTTTCTGTTTTTCGGTTTGCTTTCAAGTTTTATTGTCACTTTCATCTGCTCATTTTGAAACTAATTGATATGAAAGGTCATACATACACACTTTAAATGATATTCAAATAGTTATTATATACAGCAATGAAAAAATAGTTTAAAAAATCTCCAGCATTTCATAACAATCATCTAAAACATGGTCAAGCTTGGCCACGATCTAATGATGTCTCCATCCTGAGATCTGTCACAAATGTTGACAGAAGACAGATGACAGACAACCCAGGAGAGGACCTATACCAAATGCTCTACGAGCACTTCATGCTCTGGTGAAATAAATTAATAACGAAAGCCTGGCTATTCTGCAGATATTTTCATATCCTAGCCTACCTGATCATCTTTATACAGGCGCTGGTCTTCTGGTTTCTGTTTGACAATACCTTCTACAATTTTCTTTACTTCTAACACTGTGGTGGACTCTTTTGCATCAGTAAATATGGTGACTTTCCTGCGCCGAATCATTAAAAACACGTCCTGAAACAGAAAGGATAAGTAATTTGAGATAAATTTTAACATCATTGAGTTGTAATTTGTATTTTTATCTTGATAAAAAATATGCACTATATAATATTGATACATACATAGTATATTTTTGGAATGTAATACACCACCAATAAAACCACTTGTATACCATAATTACCATAAGTATTGGGACACCATAAACATTGGTACACCCCAAATTTTTTTTAAAATAATTATTTTTCGCGACTCTTAATATTGGGACACATTTGTAAGTTGAATTATTTCCTGTCCCTAAATATTGGGACACCAAAATAACGCCTTATGTTGTTACTGTATAAACAATCAATACCCTGCCACTACACTGGTTGCATAGTGACTTGTGACACGGTATATTGCGCTTGCTTATCTATACACCAAAATGTACACCATCAGGGGTATGTTTGCATGTAGTTGGCACATGGTGCAAACTGTGTACTCTACTGGAGCATGGTCTTCTCAATTAATTACCATTAAGTCCCCAGCAAGAAATAATTGATCTTATAAACATCGTTCACCTAAACATATTCCTTCTAATTATTTATAATTAAATATTTAATATATCTTAGTAAGCGATTATTATCTCAATTAAAAAAATATATAATTGGTTCAAGACATATATAGAATAAATTGTATCATTATTTTTTATGTCCCTTAATATTGGGACAATACAAAATTTAATTATTTTTAAGTGTCCCAATACTAAGGGTAATTACGGTAACATGAAACAAGTAATACTACTACAACAATTTGCACAGATTTTCCTTGCGCAAACAAGTCTAATCAATGGGCAAATTTTCATGTTTCATTCAAATAAATCAATTTAATTTTTTGTTTATTTGGATGACATACGGAAACCTATGGTCATGTTTTTTAAATATACTCCCAGTTTATTACGAGTGAAATAAACACACAGTACATATCGCAGTAAAGTGACCAAGATACAATACGTATTAAGAAAGCTACAATATGTGAATTTATTAATATTATGAAAATGATCCAATTTACATGTACTAGAATAAATTCTCAGAATTACAAGCAGTCATGTGGCATAATTCAGCGAAGATCTGATACGGCAAGAAATTAAGTGAATATAATTCTGACTTTGCAATAGTGATGAAAACATTTGGTTCGCTTCAGCTGAACGTGTACTCTACATGTAATAAAATCTGAAAGGGTTCGCCACGAAAAAGGTTTGCCTTGGGATATTTTGCCCCGGGGCAAAAATATCCCAGGTCGAAATATCTTTCCGGACAAAAATATTTCGGGAAAAAAATCATTTAGGGCAAAGTGTTCCGGTACCGGAATAATGAATTATGAACCTTAATGTACATAACATTTTTCTAGAAATGGGTTCTGCTAAAAAGTAAACAAAACAGGTGAAGCAAAAAGGCACAAAAACTGTTTCTCACAGTTGATAACACAGTGTATTACTGTTTAAGAATTAGTATAAGTAGTTTAACAAAACTAAGTAAGGCTAAAAATTGGAAGTGAAAAAACTATTTGTAAAAAAAAAAGGAAGGCAAAAACTTAATTGCACAAATAATTATCTGTTGCACTGCTCAACCTTCCTATTAATGGTCAAATGGTAGATGTTTAAAAGATTGACTAGTTACTATAATATTCAGTTTATTGATATATATTGATGAATAACGTTGTTAGGTAAAGAGTTTGACTAAATAAATTCATTTGAAAGGTATAAAGTTATTATTTTTGACTCGTATGCTAAGTCGAAATTCCCCCTTCTGTGCAAAACAACATAAAAATTCCCCCACCTGAGGGCAGTCTCCGCGAAAGACCACCGGACCTCGGACATTGCCAATAAAAAATTTTAAGGTCCGGAATACTGGTCCTCGTGTCCGGTGAAAAATTTCCATAGATATTTCTATGAACATTTTGGTCAAAATATTTTACGACATCGATGTCTGTACGTTATGTTTAGAAAATTATGTCACTCTCCGAATCTCCTTTCGTTTTCGGTTTTCGTTCGACTGGTTCCGTTTTGCGTTTTAATTGGTTGCATTTAAACTTGTTTGTGTTTCAATAAGATGACATGTAATGACTGTGTAACAGGAAACCTATCAATGTTGTTGTTTTATATTTCCAGTTGAAGTTTAACAATAATAAGCATTAAGTGTGAACAAGTTTTGTGAAAAATATTGTTGAAGACGTTGAAGGGACTTAGACAAATACAACTGAATTCATATATACCTTGCAAAATTAACATGCTGATAGTAGTAGCTTTAGTTAATAAAGCACTCTCAAGCGTATATTGTTTTAGTTTTCTTCAAATATATTGTTTTTATCGTATTTAAATGTTTCTTGCAAAAAATAAGTGGCCACTAATAGTTTGTCCCGGCCTGTAATATTTGGGGCATTACCGGTACTCGTGGCCAGTAATAAATTCACGAATGTAAGGTACAGGTGCTCTAACCCCCAAACCAGAGAGAGACCCCTGGCATCTAGAGACTATACTATTTCAGCTACCGGGCACGCACACTACACTATGCGTGTGTCACACTAGTATTGGAAGGATAAAGTATATAATGAGTGTTTACTACTGACATATAGAGTTCGGTACATGAACATGACCACAGACCCTCCGAGAACCTACTCCAAATAATTATGTAATTGGTGGAATCTGAGCTATTTTTTGCTTGGGGCAGCATCCACACAATTTTGTCAATAATTACAACTATATATAATGAAAAAATAAAAAAAAGTATGTAAAATGATTAAAAAATGTACTATCAGACCACATATTTATAGCAGTACAGGGAATCACACAAATTAGTCATAACATCATAGTCATAACAAATTCACAATGATTCAATTGACTTTGTCTCAGTATGAACTTCGAATATTTGACTATTTTTAGTAGTGACAAAAGTGACATGTATCACTTTCGTGAGCATGGGGTCGTATTTGGTAACCTAGAAACAAATAAAATTCGGTAGATACAAAACATTCAAATGAGGAACTTCAATATAGCAGATAAAACTAAAATAAGGTGTCATAGTCGTTTCATTAATTTCCACACAACCGATATCTTTATTGATTGTTATACAAATTTCTACGAACCATGTTTAGTTTCTGTGCAGATAAACACAGAAATTTCGACGCCACCTACAAATCTCGTACCTGACGAGACTAGTTACGAGTGCATTGTGCGGATAACAAAAGAGGGCTTTACGGTTACACTACACCAATGAAATGTCCAATTGATATTGTACCAATTGATATAGAGATATTGTACACAATACTGTTCGAATGATATATAATATTAATGTTATTTTATGAATTAAAGCTTGTATTTAAATAAATGTTCTTTCATTCAATATATTTAGTTATTACTAACATGATTTTAGGCACTGTCTATGTCGGGAAACCAAACAGAACAGAGTGAATAATCACAGTGATGAAACTCGTTCGAATGCCGCATGTCAGGACTCTTAAATAACAGAAATAATTATATTTTGTGAACAAGTTAATAACAAAGGAAGAAACCGAGTTATTAACCTCAGTTAGAAGTATAACAATGATAAAGAACTATATATTTACCATATATCTACCATATTATTAGAACATGTCAAAGAGTAGTCCAGCCCCATGTTCCTTTTGAGCAGCAACGTGTACTATTATCCCTATACTGTACCCCTACATAGGTATTTGAAGTATGTGTGCATACATAAAAACACTGCATATAGCAAATGCACAAAACATTTGAAAATTTCATAATAAACGAGGCAAAATAGTGATGCCCAGCAGCGTCCAATTGTATCATTTTTCTGTATGCAGCGACAGTTATGAAAACAGAACATTTGATATTCATTAAATTTAATAAATGTAGTAGTAGTAGTAGTAGTAGTAGTAGTAGTAGTAGTAGTAGTGGTAGTGGTAGTAGTAGTAGTAGTAGTAGTAATAGTGGTAGTGGCAGTGGTAGTAGTAGTAGTAGTAGTAGTAGTAGTGATAAGGTAGTCAACAATTCAATAAACAGTTGTAGTGATTTAAACTCCGATGTTATTATGCATTGATGAACGGTTGTATTTGATTGCCTTTTTCATGCACTCTATGACTGGCTGTAATTGTCGTCTGCCTAACAAATCCGTACTGTTTTTGGTTGACTTCATAATTACTTGCGCAACGTGCACTTTAAATGCACAACGCTCCATGTAGAGGTGGTATGTCATAGAGATAAGTGAAAGTTTTGAATTGGAAGACAACATGTGCTAAATGTCAGCGTTGTCCTTCATTTCCAAATACAGTAACAGACCCGGATCTTGTGAAATAAGCTACGTAAACAAACCCAAGCCCCATCTGGATTGATTCGCAAAGTCTTTCCTTGACCTATCACCGTCAAATATATAAATAAACGCTGCGGAATGCGTGGATTCAAAAGAGAATTTCTGCAGATATTTGGCAAGGAACGGTTTATCTTGCATTGCTGCAATGTTTTATTTGCGCTGTAGTAAGTCCGTCTTGTTTCAGACTAAAGTAATTGCTATATATTTGTGTGAAATCAAATGCTTTTTAACATGTTAAACTAAAATATATATTTTCTGGGTGTAAACTAGTGATATATTATTGTGCAATTATTTCAAAAAATCGATTACAATAAGCGGTCAACACGGATTATCGAGGTAACATAGATCTATAATAACGACAATCCTAATTTGATGTTAATGTTTGAAACAACAATACAAGACATGTTTGTACTTGATTTATCAATCAAATTGGTAATATTATTTGCAGGCACGCTATGTGTTATGTTCATCGTCGAATTAATGCTTTATAGAGGTAAGTATAAAACCATCATGTATACATTATTTCAAGCGTATGAAGACTTCACACTAAGGCAGTTTTATAAAATAATATTAGAACATTGTCTTTCGTTGTATAACGTTTAAACATAAACCATTAAGGTTAGATTTTTTTTAAATAAATTGTTTAATGGGAGCGCTCTATATAATTTTCAAAAAGAAAAAAAAAAGAAAAAAGAAAAAATATTTTTGCGCCATCGTATCGGACAATAAAATTTAGAGTAGTGTAGCCTAAACATTCTTACGATTTGCCGATTCCATCCACTTAGCAATATTTTTTGTATTAAATTAAATATCCATGACAGTTATGTCTTTTTGATTATCCATGCTATCATACAGTCCTCTTTATTTGGTAGCGGATTGCTTGGTGTGTACCCATTGTGGAGGAGTGACCGACCCCAATGCGTGCAGAAGTACACAGTTATGTCCCCCTGGCCAGGTAGGAGATCTTGCGCCAAAGGTTGACATTGTATAGAGAGTATGAGATTGGTTTTGTATATTGGTTTTACATCTATTTCAATTATATGTAAAATGCAATCGGTTTCACTGTAGACTTGCTTAAACAGTCATTAATGTTGCAAGGACACCTTCGACCGAATGAAATAGTGTTCAAAGCTTAAAAACATAATTCATAGCAATTTTGGTACAAAAGAGAGTTTCAGTATTAATTAGCAATGATATTTACTGCATTGGATGTATTCGTACATTTCAAATAAATAAGTTTTCAACATTCAGTAATTTGCCTTTTTCAAATTCCGAGTAAAACGTGATAAAAACATGGTTAATAGTTTGCGGAAAAAATAAACTCATATTTGATTTGCGGAAAAAATCTGTGCATATAGGATTTGTATGATTACATGATATAGTATTATAATTATATACAATGCTTATATGATGTTGCAGTCATGTTTCCAAATGAGCAGGACGTCTCAATCTGGCACAGTGACCTATGACATGGGTTGCATGGACACCGGGGTGAGCGTTATATTGTCTCCCTTGGCGTACTAATATGCCTACGAAACTAATTGCACAAGGGACTTGTTCACCTCTTTTTGATTTTTGTTTGAATATGCCATTAAATGTATTGACTTAACAAATTAAAGAAATAAGACTTAAGAGCTCAAGTACTACACAAAGGAAAGCATATAAAAAAGAAAAGAGAAAAAATACTGCTCTGAACGAGGTTCGAACCTTAGACCTCCAGATCCAAAGTCCAACGCGTTACCTCTCGGCCTTGCGAATTTATATACCTGTGCGTGTATGTTTTTACTTATTGTAAGTGATTCACCAGTTTTCAATAATTTGAACGAAAACAACAGAAACTCTCGCTTTGTACATGTAGTTTTATCCGTTTCAACTGATGATTTCCCATAACGGCATTTATAGTAAATTTCAACGCCATTAGTATTATTGCACTCCTTTATATACACTATTCTTTTTTTTTTTTGTGACAAAAAGTTTGAAAATTGTAAATTCGTTAATCTTTGAACAGGTCCCTTTAAAAAAATTGCATGCTCATGGTTTTTATTGATAATAAAAGTATTTTATGTGTTTGAACAGCAGCGATTTCGCATGAATATTTAAAATAGATACATATATGAACATATGCACGTGTGATAAAAACCAGTTGAAATTAATAACTAGAAATGTTTTCATTTTGGAGGTAGCGTGCATACTCTGGGAGCACGGTTGGTGTACGAGTATAATCAATTTTTATTTTATGTGCCAACTGTGTAGGTTTACGATTTATTAATTGCTTTGTTAAAGATCTGCGCTGCGAATCTCGGGATGCCCATAGTTGGGAGGTCGTTAACAAAGAGACAGAAGTCAGATTGCCAGCAGTGTTGTTCCGTGGACAACTGCAACGAGAACCTTTGTACTATCGGTATGAAACGTGAATAAGATAGATAAAAAGTATACCTTTATAGTAAGGCCTAACAATTCTGTGTTTCGGGCAACCCGACCCTACCTAGCGGAAATTCCCCGACCCTGACGTTTCAGCGAAAATTGTTTTCCGTGCAATCCGTATTCGTCAGATTTTAGATAATTTTCAATGTTTTTTTTTTTTACCAAAATATGCATTTAACAAAGTTTTTTTTAAAGCCTCAATCCCGACTGTACCTAACTTTTTTGAGACCGTTGCCCGAAACACACAAATAATTTTGTATGGCCTAAGTGAGAATATGAATTTGATAATATATATGTTTATTGCTTCATCTTCAGTTTATCATCTTTGTACTTTTGATATGAAACATGTATAAGCTAGATGAAAAGTGTTCCTGTATAATAAGTAAATTGGCGTAAGAAAATGAATTTGATCAAACATATTCCCATTGCTTCATCATTAGTTCACCATATTCGATCTGCTCGATATTTTTTGTTGTTGTGTATGATTATACATATCGATTATATTATTTATTGCCTAAATTTGTCTTTTATGGGACTGGCTGGATAGTTATGCCTATAGTTTTTTGTACATAATATTTGTGTGCATAGCATATGCTCCAAGTCATGTTTTAAATTGCTGTTCCTATAGTAACTATAGTCATATTAATAACATGGACATTACTATGTATCAGCAACACGCAACCTAATTTTAGTTGTAGAAAATTTTGCATGCACCTTTATTTGTTAGGTATGTGTGCCTTTTTAGCAGGGTAACATTCGGAATATGTATATTGTATTACAGGAACTCTACCGGCTTCTTTCCTATTGTTTACCGACAGCAGAAACAGTGCAGTGTTCAGAATGAACTTGGTTACGCACAGCTATGTCATGATCGAGTCCCTGAACCCCCTTGTTACCAACCCAGTCGCAATTGACTATGACTATGTGCACCAGAACGTGTACTGGACAGACGTCATGAGCAAGCTGATTGTTCGGGGACATGTCGGCGGCGCAGGAACCACGATTATTGAGTCATTGTCCAGCAGTACGTAAAACGAGTGGATATACTTTTACACTTTTCTTTGTTTGGATTGTTTGCCGTAATTAACAGTATTTCAGTCATATCACGGCGGTCAGTTAACAGACTCACAGTTTTCCTGGGAAAGCTTAGCCGATCTAAGCGGTTAACCAGTACCAATTGTACATACTTATGCCACTAACTGACAACTGCCCTACTTGAAACAGAGGTAGGGGCGAATGGCCGTAGAAATTATTTTATGACCAATCCCCACACAAGTTATTTGGCCGGGGAGGGGAGTGAAGTCACGAACCCCGGATTGACAGTCCTGTACTCTACCAACTGTGGAAAAAGCAAAAGACTTGCGTATGATACTTATAGCTGTGTTTTCGATGGTCAAGTATTTCGTAAAACATTATCCATAGTCATCATAATATTTGAATATACGAAGTGATTCAGTTAGTCAAATATTAGTGTTTAATTTTAACACCATATTGTATAAAAGTGTTACAAATAACAATTTCATTGGTATAGTGTTCCATTCACAGGTTCAACTGCGGACGGTCTGGCAATTGACCCTGAATCCCGGCTGCTGTTCTACACTGACACCGGCACGGATGTGATTGCTGTTCTCAACATCGACACCAGACGGGAAACAGTTATCATTAACAGCGGCCTAGACCAACCTAGAGCCATCGCACTAGATGTCAAGCAAAGGTTCGTAAAATATATGAGTTCCTGTTATAGCACTTGCACAAGGACATGCATGTTAGGGTGTGTCAGTGAATTGTGAACTTATCAATTAAGAAACCATAGACCATTTTAATTTTTTTTTAACTCGCGGAACTAAATTTTGACATAGTTAAGAATATTACAGCATAATTATGGCTTCAAATAGATGACAACATTAATACTCTTCAACAAAGGGTAAATCAATTAAACTGCTTCATCTTAAAATTTCGTGTGCTACCAGGTAGTGGCGAAATAAAAGCCATATGTTTACGCACTATTTATTAGAGTTTACTTATATCAGGAAAATGTATTGGACGGATTGGGGATCGCATCCGAAAATTGAAGTTGCGAACTATGATGGCACAAACAGACAGATAGTCGTCGATTCAGGCCTGCAACTTCCCAACGCCATCGCATTGGACCCAAAGGGTAAATGTTACAAATACAACATGGTACTATAAAGACAAAAATCAAGCAAGTGTTTGGCATCATGTCAATTCATGAATAGAAATACTTGGTAACGGTTGCGTTGCTGTTGTTTGTCTAAATCCATTGACGAAATTTGTAGATGCACAACTTAAAGAAGCCAACAATGTTGAGAACGTCACAAAAAGTCAACATGTATTTAACTCTGTTAATATTTGTTCAAGCCGATGTCATTTACTGGGCCGATGCCGGCACCAGGCAAATTGAGAAAATGAACCCCGACGGCAGCAATCGACTAACATTGTCAACAGACGGTAGTACAGCACATTACTTTGGTCTTGCTGTGGATGATCATGCAATCTACTACACCGACTGGAATCGAAAGTGAGTCGCGCTTTTTGATATTATACAGATCTAATCGTCTCGTTTTTAAAATTGTATTACAAAGTGGAACATTTCCCTTGTTTGGGTTTAATATATGCTGTACTGTACGAGATTTGTGAGGCAATGTATGGTGAATGGATGTGCAACTCTCTGTAAACTATATATCTCAGTTCGGTGATGACGTTGCCAAAGACGGGGGGCACTGCTGTTCCTTTCGGTAAACCAGCCTTTGGTCGTCTGAATGACATCCATGTTTACACTGGCACTCAACCACAATCAGGTGATATATGTGCTTATGTGTGTTTTAAAAGAGAGGAAATATACTAAAACCAAATTCAAAACATTTGATCATGCTTACACCTGTCTTGGTAGTTATCTTCTGTTAAACATTATTTGGGGTGAAAATAATGTGAGTCTTGCAAAGATACTTTTCATTTCTAAACCATTTACCCATAATAGTATTTATTATATACCTTACTATAAATAGTAACACATTTACGTTAATTTGTAACGGGAACGGTTTTCAAAGTGCCGTCTACACAAGTGGTGTGCCAAATACTCGTTTTCTTCTTCCGGTGTGCCGAAATACGAGTATTCTTGCATACGATCGATTTCTCGTGCCGTCGTTAACGGCGCGTTGACGTCGTAACTGCAATTAGCAACGTCAAAAATGCCGCTGCGGAGCGTACGCTAAACATTTTTGCAGATCATTTTTTGGAAATAAACGGACATATTCAAGATAATGAGCGATAAATTGATACCCATGAATTTCTTGATTCCATGAAAAATGTAAATACCAAAAGAAAAACGAAATCGGGTATAACAACTGACTTCAAAGTAAGAATGAAGAGGGGAATTGTTTGAAATTCCGAAAGAGGAGCTAAACGTATTTGTTGCAATAAGTACAGCATGTTGATAAAATAACTGATGTAACTAATTAAAATGAAGGTTTGTAATGAAAAGATTAAAACACGGCTATGGTGCGTCTTTAGGCCGTTCTGTATAGGCGCACCTTTGAAAGTATTCCGAAGATGTTTTATAAGTATGTACGTTTCTTTGATTTAGGCGACAATGCCTGCATTGAAGGCAATGGTGGATGCGACCATATTTGTCTCCCCCTTGCTGGAAACAGCAGGACTTGTGTGTGCCAACAAGGCTTTACCCTCCAGTCAAATGGCAAGACATGCAGAGGATGTAATTATATAAATCATATTTTTGTTTATTTCAGAATGTTGTGTTTTTTTCTGTTCTTATATTATTTAAAATACGAGTACAGTTTTAGGAAATGACCTTTATGCACACTTTAACCTTGAAAAATATATCGTCAGAAGTTGACTGAAGAGTACAATGAATTTCAAAATGTGTGTCTACAAATTCCCCTCTTACTCCAGCTGCCAGCGTTCGCCTTGCTGGTGGAAACTCCACGAGTAAAGGTCGCGTTGAGGTTTCATTGAACGGTGGTTCGTGGGGTACCATATGCGACGACCGTTTTGGGACTGAAGAGGCCAACGTCATTTGCTCCATGCTCGGGTTCCAAAGGTAGTTCTGACGATAAATGTTAAAAAAAATTCTTTGTAAACTCACATGCAGTAGATAACGCGACAAAAAAAAAGGTTTCAAATTGTCCTTAGATTTTTCTCAGTTCAACAGTGGATACATTGTTTAACAATATTTTGTATGATTTTGAGTAATAAATGTTGACCCGCCGCAATCAGATTAAAAAACAACAACAACAATAAGCTTACTAGACATCCCAGCTCTATTAACAAAATCAAACTACATATCGTATTCTGTAGCAAGTCAAAATTGCTTACAGTTTATGGGAAAGCAACAGTCTGAAAATTCTTATCATGACGCGCGTTATATTCGTCACAGGACAGGCGCGATTGCAAAGGGAAAATCGTATTTCGGTCAAGGTCAGTCGTCTCTTTCTATAGTACTGGACGACTTGGACTGTATTGGCACGGAAAACTCGATTCTAGAATGCAGTCACAGCCCGCTCGGTTCGACGGATTGCGCACATAACGAAGATGCAAGTGTTATATGCGCAACAGGTTTGACATTTGTGTAATAATTATTGTGATGTTGTTTTTTTCCATTTTGAAGACTTTGGTGATCATCAATTTAAACGAGATGTCGATAACGTTGGTTGCAATGAAAGAAAAAAGTTATTTTAAACAATAAATCTGAAATTATTTGTATAAAGATGTATAATTTATAGAGCGAATAATTCACACAAATTATATGGCAATTAATGAGCTAAGTTCAGGCTTATGAAAAATGGTTTGTCTGTACGTAAATTCATGAGTGCGTGAGAACGTGCTCGCGGCTACGTGTTTGTTGTTAATATATTATAAAACAAATTTTGTCAGAGGGACAGGTGTACCTCTCAGGGACCGACACCAATTACCAAGGACGGGTTGAGGTGTTCCTAAATGGACGCTGGGGCACGATTTGTGATGACAGCTTCGGTCAGAATGAGGCTAATGTCGTCTGTGGAATGCTAGGATTGCCCAGGTAGGGTGTGAACAGTTTCTTGTGCAAGTCCGACTGGATTTTTGTATTCGACCACCGATATCGACAAAGTATCGAGACAGCAAAAGTAAACTTTCGATTCATTGATTATTGATTCAGAAAAAAATTACAGTTTCCAAACTTAAACATGGATTGCGTAAATCAAGTTTCCGGAATGCAGGGGATTCCGGTATTGAGATTTCTTACATATGTATATGAAGTGATCTAAAATAGGACGGGAGCCCTTGTCCGGTTTGGAGATTATTCTGGTTTAGAGAAGATCCGGCTTAGAGGATTCTCAGTGTAGTTATAGATTTAATGCTATTTGCCGAGTATACTAGGTAATGACAGTACCTTGTATCAAACGATTAAACGCGCAGAAAATATATGCGCTGAACAGATTTTATAAAAGAATCCTCGTTCGTAAAAATATGTCGTTTGAACACAGTATTAAACCGACATATGTTACTCAAAGGAATGGTTCGTTATCACGAGGTGCGTCGGCGTTCGGTCCAGGAGTTGAGACAGAGGCTATCCATCTAGACAACGTCCAGTGTACGGGTACAGAGGCGTCCATCCTGGACTGTCAACACAACATGGTAGACGTCAGCGACTGTGGCCACAATGAGGACGTTGGAGTTGTGTGCCAGGCGGGTAAATGTCGAATACAGCAAAGAACATCGCTAGCAATTGGATGTATCTATTAGCTTTAGGGATGACATGGAATACCAAAATTGATTTTCGATTATTCGATCGATCAAGTATTCGAATATTCGAACGCCGGATGCAGTATTTTTAAAATGATGGAAATAAATAACAGATTTAATTGTGTGGTACATAACCACTACAAACATACGATGAGAAAAATGCGGTTAGAAAAATGAGAAAAAAGTGGTTAGCATTGCCAGATACAGTTCTTAATATGCTTATGAAAGCTAAATTAATAAACAGGCAAGTATTCCAATAGCTAAATAATATTCGAGTTATAAGAGTTTCGTTATTCGGATATTCGACGTCATCCCTAGAATAATTATTAATTTAATTTTTATCTGGCAATTGTGCGATACCGGTAGCGTTCAGGAATCATGGTGGTGCAGTGATGTTTGTAATATCATGTAATTAATATGCCAACTTCAAATATAATGAAAATGTAAATGCGTCGTATAATTGCATATTGTTTTACGTCAATTTGATAGTGGTAATGAAACAAAAAAGTAGTTTAAGACTATCTCAAATTATTTTAATGTTTATAATATCAGCTTCGTCGGTAAAAGTGCGACTGACCGGATCAAGTTCAAACTTGAGAGGCAGAGTTGAAATTTCTGTTGATAACGGCGCAACGTGGGGCACAATTTGTGACGACAACTTCGGAAGTACTGAAGCGGGCGTGATCTGTGGCATGCTGGGATATAGCAGGTATCAGTAAGCTTTTCAAGTAAGACATGGACATAAAAATCGTAGGATAAATGAAAGCTAAAGTGCCATTATATTAAAAAATCTGGGATGGAATCAAGTGTACGTATTGCGCAGGTTGTCACAGAGCATGTATGGACGAGAGAAAATATGCCAGAATTTACTATATTATTACCCCCATCGAAGAGTTATTGCCATTGAATTATCTAAAATTGAACTTTTAGGCATTTCCTCTCTCTAAGTCCATATGAAGTATTCCTTATGAAGAAAGAAAATGTCCTTTATGCAATGTTTTAGAAGATGAATACCACTTTGTTATGGAATGCACATTATATACTGATGTAAGAAAAGCTTACTTAAAACCATTTTATTACGTAAGACCAAATATGTTAAAGTTTATAGATTTACTGACCTCTCAAAATAGTAATATTGTTAAAAATTTAGCTATGTTTATTTATAAAGCATGGGAAA
Organism: Congeria kusceri; assembly: GCA_027627225.1. Taxonomy (NCBI): domain Eukaryota; kingdom Metazoa; phylum Mollusca; class Bivalvia; order Myida; family Dreissenidae; genus Congeria; species Congeria kusceri. Next base: position 24,984,944 of record CM051027.1, read on the forward strand.
TAAGAAATACTTATAATACATATTACGATTAGGATAGGATTTTTGGTATATATTTATGCATATGTATGTATACAAATACATTCCACCTCTTGCTGTATATTGTCTTATCTAAAATACCCAATATTTTAAAATGTACCGATTTAATTTTGATGTTTATCCTTTGAATGACCAGTGACTTTGTTTTATGTATATTGTATTGACATTACATGTATACTCATGGGCTTATTGCCTACTGTATTATCTAATAAACTAAAACTAAACTATAACCAGAACGTACACTGATTTTCTAATAAGAAAGTCAAAACAAATATCAATTTCAAAAAGAATATCAATGTCAAATAAGGCATGTCTAAATAGGATTCGTAAGACTTTCAGTGAAGCAGTTGATATAATTATAAACAACAATATGAACTAATGTGTATATTTTAGGCGTGTCGTGGGAAACACGGGCTTAATACATGTACGTAAAGTGTCGCCCCGGATTAGCCTGTGCGACACTGTTCGACTACAGTGGATTTATGTTTTTACAAGAGACTTGCTTGACACAGAAAATACCATAAAAACGGAAAGTGTCGTTCTGGATTAGCCTGTGCGGAATGCACAGGCTAAGCCAGGACGACACTTTACGCATTTTCATAAAGCCAGGGTTTCCCACGACAGGCCTCATTTCTATGTGCAGAACAGGCGCAGTTGCCATTTCAAGTAATGGGGCTGGATCATCTTCTCAGGACATACTCCTGGATGACGTCACGTGCACCGGGAGCGAATACTCCATCATGCAGTGCCAGCACAGTGCCGTGGGTACGAACAACTGCGGCCACAGTGAAGATGTGGGGGTTGTATGCCAACCATAACACAATACATTATAAGTTAGAATATTTGGACATCCACGATCAATGCGCATATTTTTTAACTCAATTTCTGAGTTACAGTGTTTACAATCCGAGAATAAATTATTAATAGATGCATCAAACCATTGAGTTTGCTTTGTCTTTAGAATCTTGTAAAACTGATACAGTGTTCTACTAATTAGATGTAAAAGTCCATATTATACATACATGAGTGATATGAAAATACTTTATTGGGTTGCAAGAAAAAGTAAATTTGGATGTATTTGGTTTGCAAAGTGACTTTCCAGAAATGAGAACCTTTGGATGTTAATAAGGCCATGCAAATCACAAAACACGAATTACTGTCCATTAGACGTCTAGTAGAGGTTGATTTCCCATACAAACAGCAGTTTTCACTCACAAATTAGTGCAAATTGTTAATTCGGGAAATCCTTAATGTCGTGAAAAGGAATAGCTCTGATATTATATCCCCTTTAATTATTTATAAATACATTCATTATATTTATATTTCAGCTACCGCCGACACAAACAGATGTTTCTTTAATCTGTAAAACATTTTTACGGCTACGAACTTAACAATTATTCCAAATTGTCTGTATTTTTTCCATTTGTAACTCATTTTTCTCTCTCATTATGTTGCTGTATGTATATTTATATGGAAGTAAGCAAGACGTTAATATTTTGCTGTATGTATTTTATTACGTAAGTAACCTATACGTAAAGTAACGTATAAAAAACCATGTTTGCAACTAATGCAAAGTTACTATATTATTAGCAATTATCTCTAACACTATATAATTTAAAGTGACAAAGATACGTTCATAATATAAGATCACGGTTATGTTGTTATAAATATGTTGCTATATTTCTAACACTCAGATAAAACGTATGTAATGTTTTTAACACTCCAATTCTAATACAGGCGTTAAACTAGTTTTTTTTAAATAGCACTGCATCAGAACGACAAAGGGTTGGTTATTGGCCGATAAACAACGATAATGCGAAAATTATTTCGATTCTAACATGATTTGACATATATTTTTGCAATGGTAATGAAAACTATTTTTTTACTCTGCTCCGCTCAGAATCGTGACTACTTCTTGCGTTGTTTATTTGGTAGTTTAACAACGATAAATTTGTTCTTTGTCTATAGACAATTAGCGATTATTATGTAAGAAATATAGGATCTGACACGAGTTGTTATTTCATAATTTATTAAACGCGTTCAGGTATTTTGTTAGTAAGCGAGCCTTTCGCGAGCTTACTAACGAATTCCCTGGACGAGTTTAATAAAATATGGTATGAAATGACAACTCGTGTTAGATCTATCTTTTTTATCACATGCTTTTAAACGAAATAAAACCCTTCTAATTTAACCAAAATAAGTTGGTAAATTCTCAAAGTTGTGTACTGACGTGACGTCATTGGTCAGTTAAAGAATCGTAGCCAATGAAAACGGTCAAAATGTTATCTTTACACATGTGTAATATAGAAATATTTGTAATGGTTGTATTACACGTGAAACAAGGTATAGCATGTGATAATGTTATTTTTCTCACACGTAGACGTGTCTGCAGCAGACAACGTGTTCAAGTTTCAAGACAAGGATGTATCAGAATGGCCTTCTGCCAATACTTATATGGTCCTTTGTGTTATATGAGGCACCTACAGCCACTGTAGGAAACAAACATCTATGACACCGGCTAAGGTTGACACCAAGCTTCACATGACTTAGTCTGTACTCTTCAGCAAGGGATAACGTCTAAATCTCTAACGTTGTAGTTATAACAACCGATGTGTCAAAAACGGGTGATTCATTTTTATCCTATCATCAAGCCTGCATTGACGAAATAACAACCTTTGGGATAAAGTTATCTGTATTTCCACACTGTGGAATTAAGTAAACACGCGCAGTACAATGACGTCATTTTGTTGTTCTTCGTGACGTCATTTTATGTTGTTCGTGTTATTTAGTGTTTTCTTTCGTTTATTTTCAAAAGACAGAATATGATGGGATAAATAGAATACCAGGTAAACGCTGATGAAAGATAAGTTTATTTGCTCGGCACGAAAACGTGAACCACTTGCAAAGACTGCTGGTTCAGGTGGTCTGTGCCTCGCTAAATAAACGTATCTTTATTCAAAACTAACCTAGTATTCTCTATGGTACTTTGTTTAAAAACACCATTTAAGTTATTGCACTCGTTAGAATCAGGCACCGAAGGTGTGAGGGTTAGGGTTATGTTTAGTGTCTAGATGACACCAAACTTAAACGTGTTTCCACTTGTACGGTGTGCACATAGAGATTACCGCCAGCATGGACGCTCCATCAGTATCAATCACATCTCACTGAAGAAAATTTGGCATATAGACCCTCCCAAGCGATTACTATGGATAAGATTATTAAGTTCGCGACCTCTCCTATGCTGACGATATGATAAACGTCAAGGGGTCATATGCCACATAGATAAAAGTTGGGTTTGAGATGGGAAAGTTTGCCTGCTTACCTAGTACAATAACAGGCCTGCATCTAGTCAAATAAGCTACGGGAATAAACCCATCACTTCTAGAAATTATAAAGTATTCGTTACTTGCCTCAATTTCCTTACATAGTCAATACTATATATACACATCGCGAACGGATTTCCCAATAGAACCTCCCCAAACTTTGAGCAAAAGACGGGTTTACGAAACATTGACGCAGTGACTTATTTGCGAAGTAGTACATATGTTTTGTTTCTCTTTGCAAACATCGGTGACACTTTAAAGATGCACGATGCTGTTTTGACAAATGCTTTTAACAATATACTGGGTGTTCCATGGATGGTCTTCTACCAAACCTGTGAAAATGGTTCCGCCTCACTCCACAATATGGCCGCCAGAGCTAAAACTAGAATTATGTCTAAACGCCATTTTCTTCTAAACCTATGGCTAGATTTTCAAATAATTTTACACAAATGTTCGTTTAGTGTTCCGCTACCAAACTTATTCAAATGGTTCCGCCTCACTGCAGACAATGCCACTAGAGCTAAATATCGAATTTGCATTAAAGTTTAGTATTTCTGTTACATTTTCAAATGTTCTTGGTCATTCTTCATGAAACTTTGCAGAAATGTCCCTTGGATGGTCTTCTACCAAACGTGTGAAAATGGTTTCGCTTCACTGCACAAGATGGTCGCCAGAGCTAAAAGTATAATTATGTCTAAACCTATGGCTAGATTTTCAAATAATTTTACACAAATGTTTGTTTAGTGTGCCTCTACCAAACGTATTCAAATAGTTCCGCCTCACTGCACAAAATGGCTACACGAACTAAAAATAGATTTTGCGTTAAAGTTTTGTTTTCCTGTCATATTTTCAAAAGTTCTTGGTCAATCTTCATGAACCTTTACAGAAATGTTCCTTGGATGGTCTCTACCAAACTTAATCAATTGGTTCCGCCTCACTGCACAAAATGGCCACTAGAGCTCGACATGACTTGTACATGTACCCCCATCGGCAAAATAAAAAATCCGGTTTTATTGCGGTTTCCGCATTTTGCTCTTGTTTATATTTCAAACCATAGTCGCAAAAATTGGGACCAAGCTCTACCGCCTTAATGAAGCAGTGTGAATAATCCACTGCTTAGAATTTTTTTCGTATGCTGATATGTAACTACAAATATAACAAATTCTGTAATTTAAAATAGTACAAATACCCTACTCAAAACATTGTAGGCTTCGCGTATTTCAGTATTTGGTTCACGCGCCTTATTCGTTCAATTCCTTAGGAGCACACGAAAACCCCCAAAGCATAGGGTTAGGCTTACCCAATTGTTTAAACAATTTAAGCGTATTCAATTTTGATAAAATTATGTTGCAGTCGTGTTTCCAAAGTAGCCGAACGTCCCCGTCCGGCCCAATGACCTATGACATGGGTTGCATGGAAACCCGGGTGAGCGTTAGATGGTAGTTTATTGGATTTAACTCCGTATAATACGTTTATGTTAAAAGTTTTTGCACAACAGCGAGTGCGCATTAATATATTGCATATATTTTTAATACTCACGTGCACATATGAATTAAACCATGTTTCAATGTATGCTGACACGAATTCTATTTGCACAATCTTTTAATGCTTTCGGGCATCCGACCGAACTGCATATATTTACGATGTTTTAATCGTTGCATTTTAGACTTGCGCTGCAAATCTCGGGCAGTCAATAGTTGGGAGATCGTTAACAAAGAGACAGGAGTCAGTTTGCCAGCAGTGTTGTGTTATGGACAACTGCAACCGGAACCGTTGTACTATTGGTATGATACTTGATACGGTAGTTATATAACTTAAAGTCAATGGGAACAGGAATGTGATCATATGTACATGTAATACATTTAAAATACGCTACAAGTTTATACGGTGATATAACTAAAATTATTTGAAACAAATGCCTAACAAATTCTGTGTTTCGGGCAACCCGACCTTACCTAGCGAACCCCCCCCCCCCCCACACACACACACCCCGACCCCTGAAATCCGTATCGATGAGATTTAAAAAAAAATTGACCGAAATATGTCTTTAAAAAAGTTGAAATAAAACCTCAATCCCGACCCTACCTACAATTCTTGAGACCGTTGCCCGAAACACATAATTAATTTGTTTGCCTTATATTGTTGTGCATGACACATCTTTCAACTAATTGTAACATTAATAGCATTGTCATTACCAATGTATTATCAACACAGAACATCATTGTGGTGGTAGACAATATACCATGCAGCTGTATCTGCATGATATTTAATATTATTTATGCATTTTTCAGCCTTCAGATCCACATAAGGCAAAATTTTCAAAAGTTAACAATGGAATAAAATAATGCATCTAAGTGTTACACTTTTACATAGAACAAATTGAACACTGTATACTTAATCCTTAAAGAATATTATCAATCATGTAAACTGTTTATCAGCACAGGGTCTGTCAACATATCTGAATACTGTAAAACAATTGTGACTTTACGATTCGGAAAACGAGTGTATTACGTGTTGTGGTTCATAGAGTGTAAGATTAAATAATTCATCAAAAGTGCGTACTGACGCTAAAATAGCCACATATTTTCAACTTGATATAGGTTTGACAAGGTCATTCGCAGTATCGACCAATATACATTTGAAGAAACTGTAAACTGCGTATAAAATTTATTGTATTCTTAGACATACCATACTATGCCCAGCTACAGTCCCTGAATCTTACCAGTCCAGTCGCGACATACTTTGACTATGTGCATCAGAATGTGTACTGGACGGACGTCATGAGCAAGCAGATTCTTCGAGAACGCGTTGATGGCACAGGAACCACGGTTTTTGCGTCTTTGTCAAGCAGTAAGCGTTCACTGTGGTAAGGTAGTGAATATACATGAACCTAGCCACGCCCAGCAGATGTAAACGGACCTGGGAAAAACGCCTACATAATTGGCTTCTCAGCGTGAATGTGAATTTAATGAAATCAAACTTTTAACTTTTTAGCTATTGATTGGCATTTTATAAATATACCATCTACAAAGGAATAAGTTTTGAAAATTTTATAAAAACGAATATGTGGTTTACATTTGACGATTCTTTAACCTCATATATGCGTCGCGTGTGACACGGTCAGTTTCACATGATGGGCAAAAATATTACAAGACTAATACGTGTAGACAAACAGTTCGTTGTAAACGAAACAAACTCTGTCGATGTATTCATTGACAATTTCATTTCATACTATTTCATGTGATACTACAGTCCATACAGTACATTTTGAACATGAGTTTGTCATTCAAAGATTGTTTTGACTATATTTTGATTTCGCATTGCTACGTTTTGTTTCATCGCACAGTTAAAACACATGCCATGGTCTTGTTCTTTTTTGTTAGACTGGCGGAGTAACAATGTATTTTTATGCCCCCGAAGGACGACATATACTAGTCGTACCGTCCGTCTGTGGGTGGGTGCGTGCGTGCGTGGGTCCGTCCGTCCAGACTTCGTTTCCGCTCTGTAATGCCTGGATGGATTTTAATATAACTTCAGATTATTATTCCCCATGACTACACAATGTGTCGCGTACAACTCCCATGCTCGTTGGTCAAAGGTAAAGGTCACAATACAAGGTCAAAGATAATGAATTTTCGTTTCCGCTCCATAACTTCTAAACGCCTGGATGGATTTTATAACTTCAGATTATTATTTCACATGATCAGATGATGTTTCGCGTGCAACTCACATGCTCGTCGGCCAAAGGTCAAGGTCACAATTAAAGGTCAAAGGTCATGAATTTTTTTTCCGCTCAGTAACTTTTTAACGCCTGGAAGAATTTTAATATAACTTCAGATATTATTCCACACGACCAGACGATGTGTCGCGTACAACTCCCATGATGGTTGGTCAATGGTCAAGGTCACAATTCAAGGTCAGAAGTCAATTTTTTTGATACCATTTAATAACTTCTAGACGTCTGGAGGGATTTAAATGTTACTTCAGATTATTATTCTCTATGACCAGACAATGTGTCGCATACAACTCCCATGCTCGTCTGTCAAAGGCCAAGGTCACAATTCAATGTCAAAGGTCAAGGATTTCTGTTTCTCCACCATAACTTCTAAACGTTTGAATGGATTTTGATATTATGTCAGATTATTATTTCCCATGACCAGGCGATGTGTCGTGTACAACTCCCATGGTCCTCAGTCAAAGGTCAAGGTCACAATTAAAGGTAAAATGTCAAGGAATTTTATTTCTGCTCTATAACTTCCAAAAGCCTTGAAGGATTTTAATATTACTTCAGATTATTTTTTTCCCATGACCAGATAATGTGTCACATACCTCTTACATGCTCCTCGGTCAAGGTCTGTGGGTCCAAGGTTACACATAAAAGATCAAATATTAGATGAACTTTTTGTAGGAAGCACCATTTTTGCCAACATGTAAGGAATGTAATAACTTGGTGGAAATGAAAATCATTATGAGGCAGTGTGTAACAACAACAAACAGCTGTGTTGCTGAAATTTGAAGATATTTGTCCAGGGCATAATATTGCACACTGACATTGTTTTGCCTTCGTCTGACAAGCATATGCTTCGGGAGCATATGTCACATCTTGTGACAAACATTGTTGAAACAAAAAAATAATAAACCTTAATGTAGACACACACGTTTTATTTTTATTTTAAAATAAAATACCTGATCTAAATATTTAAATAATTAATACAGGTAAATGTTTTACTTTCCAAGTTAGTGGAAATTTCATATAGGAAACCGTTTTTTGTCATCCTTAGAATACTATATATTTTCGATGCATCCGAATTACCAATTAAAATAGTGCGAGGTGCTTCCAAACGTCACGATGGAAATTAACGATACTCAACGAACGTAAAAGTTCGTCATCATATCTTACATGATTTGATACGTCAGTCATTATCCATATTTGTCCTATTTCCATTTGCCACAATTTTGTAATTACATATATGCAATGAAATGATGAGTAACAGTCTGATCCATCCACAGGATCAAGGGGCTAGCAACTGACCCCGAATCGCGGTTGTTGTTCTACACAGATGCTGGCACACATGTGGTTGCTGTCCTCAACATCGACACAGGACGGCACTCGGTTATCATCAACAGCGGTCTATACAAACCTAGCGCCATTACTCTAGATACCAAACAAAGATTCTGTTATCCACTACCACATATTTCAATAGGAAACTACATCTAAAAACTGCATCTAAAATATTTTGAGCAATTAAATCATTTTTATCAATAATTGCATAAAGGCGAAGAAAGCAAGGATAAAATAACAAAAAAATGTGCATAAACAATTATTCTAACATTATTCTCGCTAATTTTCCAATAGACAAAGAACACAATTATCGTTGTTAAACTACACAATAAACAACGCAAACAGAAGTTCCGATTCTGAGCGGAGCATAGGCAAAAGTAGTTCAATTACAATTGCAAAAATATATGTCAAATCATATTGGAATAGAAATAATTTCCGCATTATCGTTTATTATTTTTATCGGCCACAAACAAATCTTTGTCGTTCTGGTGCGTGGCTATTAAACAACTCGGGCTAACCCTTCGTGGTTTAATTCCTACGCATCAGAAATCAAAATCGCTGTTTATCTACAACGATACGTCGAAAATTACTTCTTAAATCGTACTTTCCAATCGTTTGCCACGAACATGTTTACGCTTCACCAGCTCTAATTAAAGATACTTTTCTGTTTATCGATAATCTCTTCATACTCTTTACAACGTGCTCTTGTCTGTAGGACTAGTATACAGATAAATACGTGATATCTGAGTACGTAGAGCTGGATAAACGTTATACACTTCAATAATAGTTATGTAACCCATGGCGTTTTCTATGTTAGGATAATGTATTGGATCGATTGGGGAATGTTTCCAAAAATTGAAGTTGCGAACTATGATGGGACAAACAGACGAAAACTAATCTATGCAGGGCTTGTACAACCCACCACAATTGCTGTTGATCCTGATGGTAACATTAGTAACCGTTGTATGATTTGTCAAGGAATAAAGTCTATGCCAAGAATGATGTTTACATGGCTGTTCTGTCTCAATCTGAATAAAATCCTTTCCTTACATAAGTGAGGTATTATGAAGAGGCGGAAATATTTAGTAACTGAAAAAAGTTACGAACAAACTGCTTTTGGTCTCTTACATTTTGGGATAGAGAACAGTTTAACGAAAATGCATAAGAATGGGGTCGATTTTGACAAACATTTGATTGAAGAACACATCAATGACAACGAAATGCATGTGTTTTAATATATAGGAGGATTGTCGAGGGAAAACCGGGCTAAGTGCATGTGCGTAAAGTATTGTTCCGGATTAGCCTTTGCAGTCCGCACAGGCTAGTCCGGGACGACACTTTCCGCCTAAAGTGGATTTATGTTTAGAAGAGACTGCATTGAAACAGAAAATACCATATAAGCGGAAAGTGTCGTCCTGGATTAGCCTGTGCGGACTGCAAAGGATAATCCGGAACGACACTTTGCGCACATGCATTTAGCTCAGTTTTCCCACGACACGCCTCATTGTGAGTTTTTAAAGCTAAAGTTTGGACAATTTTAGAAGGGGGCATACGCCGCTTCAACCCCCTCTAAATACGCCGATGAGTCATATTGGCCCTGTCTTAAATTAATGTGAAGAATAGCGAAGAGTTGTAACAATTGTTTTATATTACAGTATGTATTGGCAGTAATACATAATACACGGCGATGACATCAATAATGATCAAGTGTACGTATCAATGGTCATGTGAGAGAACTACATTGTGTCTTAAAGACACATACCTGAAGGCAGCGTTGCCAAAAGGAACGCAACGTACCACATGTCTGCTTATTTCAGAACTGATTTGCCCTCAAGTATATTCACGATTTACAGATAGGACCTTTTATCAGTTCCATAGGGCCGATAGACTTGACAATTATCAGCAAAGTTGAAAGGTTATTTTATGTATATAGTAATACATGACCAAAAGCGTCAATGATTTAAATGCATAATATTATTATAATGCACTAATGCTGCATCAAAGTTCCAATAAATACCTTAAAATGAAAACTTTGTTCAAAAATGACTTGTTGTTCACAAAGATTTGATTGATCAAAAGCGGTCGTCGCTGATATTGATTTTTGTCACAACTGAGCGGATTCATGGATACATATTTTGACACTTTTTTCTTGATAAATATTGAACATATTTTATTAAGTTTTGAATTTAAACTACAATCACCCGCTTATATAACTTTACTTTGTTAAAGTATCAATGTTGAGGTTTATATGAGCAACGAGTTGGTTTTACGACATGTCATATGGAAACGCCGTCTGTGTTGAAATGCTGTCGACGAAAAATCTTAACTTAGCTATCACACCTTTAAGGATGTCGATAAACATTGAGTACGCTAGTAAGTGAACAAAGTACGGGGTACGAATAGCGGGCAATCCCATGATAATGCACATTCCTAAAAAATGCTATTTTGCGTCAGGAGTACATAATATACCATAAATTTTCAATGAGGCACATTTTATCGACTTTTTTAACAAAATATTTAAACGGTACATCATAAATCATTACAGCTAATTCTTTTGGTTTTTCGTTCTATCTGATCGGGTCCGTTTTTTCCCTTGAAACGTCTAACCCAGTATCAGCGATGTAACAATGTTACATATTGTTTTTCAGTTGTAACCGTTCTTTATACTGAACTATTGCGAGCCCTGTATGGCTACTTATCAGTTGTTGTACGATTCTTATTTATTTATAAACTGATAATAATGCATTACAGTTGAATTGAATTGTTGAAATGTTGCTGCGATTTTAAATGCGGAGAATCAACAATTGCATGTTCTTGATTTACATATATTTAACGCAATGTTCATATTTTGTTCTGCGAAAGCTAAAGTGATAAATACGCACTGTGTTTGGTGCGAAAGTTGCCAATATTCCATACTTCTGTTTCGCAACTGCGTTGTTCGACTGCCTGTGTCCGATTAACGCACGAAAAGCACGGACAAGTGAAATTTAATAGGGACTATTCCATGTATCTGATTGGGTTGTTCGTCATTTTGACGTCCGCTAAAAATCGCTCAATGTAGCGAGTTTGGACGGACAATCGGATCAGCGGATGACAAAACGAGCCTATTGAAAGAATGGATACAAATCCTCTCTTACAAGATATTACTTTGCAATGCGAAAACTATAGTGGCACTGAAAATGTCAGTTATGCTTGCTACAACATTAGAAAGGCTCTGGACCTAAATGAATTGTAAAGTAACACAACATATATTTTTGTTTAAGTCTTTTTATGTAATCAAAAGTAACCATAATCAATTTTGTTACTGAAATTGCAGATTTAAAAAAGTAAATGTGTGCATTTCAATGTTTTCTGTAAAAAAAGGCCATAGTATTTTAGGTGTTTTTTAATTAAATTTTATTTTATGTTTGCATTTACCTGCTTGTCCAAAAGTGAAATGAAGTTGAAGATTTGCGAGTGAGAATCCTATGTATTTCTTTGCTTTTGTTAAAAAGTTTTAAGTTCTTATTGTTTATTAATCAAGAGCAAAAAAAATGGTTTGGGCGCCCTTGAACCAGTTTAAACCCTCAATGCTTTGCATTGTCCGTTCCAAGGGGGTGCCCCAGTTTTATTTATGTGAGTTTTGTGTTTGTAATGAAGAACCTTGGAATGCTAATACGAGTTCTCTCCTGCTGTTGAAGCCTGATTTTCACTTATATTTTTATACATACCATATGCAAAAGTACTTATACCAGCTCTTACCGGCCGGTGCTTTATACTGCGGTGATGATTTTAATTACCGTTTTTCATAATAAATCATAGTCTTTAATATCACTTGCACGAGTCTTATAGATTGTGCACACATTCGTTTACCACGCCATCAAGAATAGGGTCGAGGAACTGACGGATTTAATGTGAGTTTGAGCTTTTAAACCGGTTTAATACCCAAATGCATTCTGATGACCGTTTGAAGTCGCTGACAATTGTTATAATAATGTTGTGTGTTTTTGTTTGTATCGTGTTTTCTTCGTTTTGTTTACGGTGTTGTTTGAGCAAGAGTTACTTGCCACACTCAAATAAGGGTCATCCAGATATCAGATCTGATAAGGTCTTTCTCCTGCTGGTGGAGCTGTAGTGGCATATATTTCATAACCGGAGTTACATAACGACATATTAGTATCACAATTTTTCTACGTACTACGGAGAATGTTGGCGTTTTACCAATTACTACATGTTGTGACACACTGAAAGTACTTGTCTTTACAATGCCATATAGATGATGAAAAAATTAGATAGCATTGTGTTATAAATCTGTTGTATCATTTTGCAGATAATGGTGACTTTGGTGGGGATTGATTCACATTAAACGTGTTAAGAAAAGTGCTATATAAATAACCATTGTTTTCCCAACCACAACTGATCATGAATTTACGTTAAATAAATGCGTCGCTTAGAAAAACTGTATTGCAGTAAGTAGTGTATTGACTTAACATTGATACATTGCAATGTAATGAGGTAAATGTTGGATTTGGAACACCTTCAACCCGATTCAAATCTCTGTTCAACTGCATTTCCCTTTTCAACTTATTTTGGGTTTACGTCCATTGTAGTGATCCAGTGCTGTAACCGAAGGTGTAACAGCAATTGGTCACTTTTATCAAGTACATCCAGTTGGTAATAATAAATACCATATTGCTGGTGGAATTTGAGTTTCAAAATGAAGCATTTCTCGCAAAAATTATTATCAAACACAAAATGGTTTCATGTTGTAAATATGCACCACGGGATTGTTTTGATTTGTCGCACATAAAATGGGGTCTAATTGTTTTCGTATTAAATTATTTTGTTAAGTGTAGTTCAGATAGCTATGTACCCTCCCATCCACTTCCGCTTGCACAATTACTATCGTTCTACTCATATTCGCCCAGATGACAAGCTTATCATTTGTTTTGTTTTTCTATTCATATGCAAACCGCTAACAATTTTAAATGATATGCGAAAAAGCGTGTTGATAATATAAAACCAAATTAAACCTTGAAACAAGAAATGTCTTTAAAAAAGACAATCGGCGTAGAAATTAATATTGAGATGTCATTTAAAAATTACCTAAACAGACGGCCAAGATGATCGGTTACGTGACTTCTCAGACCCCAAATGTTTTGGTCCCCACCAATATTAGGAGACTTATTGGACCCCAGATTTTTCGGACACTATAAGAAAACTTCTTGGACCAAAAGTTAAATCATTATTATCTATGCCGTGTTTCCACCAGTGTTATACGAATAACCAAAATAATTTAGGTTAAAATAATTGTTATCTGAATTTGTCAAACCAATTTAACAAATTAACAATGTAGGAATGAATTTAAATAATTATGCATACACGAGTCTATATAGTTATTTATAGCACCGGTAATATACCATTCATGTTAGTTATCTAATAAAAAAACGATTTGAAGTCAATAAGCATTTATACTGTGTATCCCAATAAAAAAAAGCTATAGTCAGGGAACATTCCGCGATTTTTGAAATGTTAAGACTTTATTTTTGATAACGCAAACATAAAAATTCATTAGACTATGGCGATTTTAAATTATATCAGTAGAACTATGGTATATCAAGGGTTCCTGTGTATAATTAGTATTGCAAATTGTGTATTCATGCTACGCGAATAACAATTCGACGTATTCCGAATCTTCTTTCATAAAATTTTATCTATAGAAAATGTAGCATCTTTTTACAGATTAAATAACATCTACTGGAGAAGTTGATAGAAAGATGCAATTATAAATAATCGTCAATAAATCGTAACCACAATTTTAAATCAAATTAACAGTAAGTTTATAAATATAAATTCCCCATTTATTGAGATGTTTAGGTTTATGATTCTCTGAAAGCTATTATTGATGCATGTACGAGTATATATTAACACAGCTATACAACGGCTGCTAGCTACGCGCGCTATTGTTAGAATGACACTACTGTTTCTGGAATGTGATGAACTCGCTAGAATCAATGGGCTACATGGAACGGCAAATCTATGAATGAGATTTATGAATAGGAACATTGCACAGTTGCTATTTATAGAGCGTAACGCTTATATAAATGTAGGCTAAACAAAATAGTTATTTCGTTACGTGAATGAATATAGCATTCTGTTTATGGCATACAATGACAAAATACCTTCATAAATAGACTCAGTTCTAGAGTATATGTCGAGAATATGTTTATAACTTCTTTTTAACCGCTCTTGTAAACAATTATGTAAATTTGTAATTCCCAAAAGTATGCAACAGTTATTGGTATACGTGTAACCATTGTTTGAAGTTTGCATTCCCTAAAATTAGAAAATTTGCCTCATTCTATTGGCATTCAATTTTCCCGCTGCATAATTATCGCAAGAAATCTAGGTCAAAAGTGATCTTAGACAGCTACGCCGAAAAAAGTACAATACTAAAGCAGCAAGTTATCCTACAAAATGGTATGTAGTTCAGTTTTCCAATGAATCAGAATGCAGACGCTTTAAACTGTTCGGGTGTTAAAAAAGTCAAGATTTCTTTTCATCAAGACATGCCTGAGGGTTAACATGTCGAATACATTTAACAGTATCTGCTATTCGCTTTATTCATACGAAAACAGATTTGGGTTCAAAATGGAAGTGTGTGTTTCTGTTTTGAAATCTTTTTTATTTCTTTAGTATCACGTTCACCACACAAAGTACACGTTGGTGAAGACCGGATCGATCTTAGCGCACGTGGCAAACGCTTGTGTCCTTCATTATATATAGCCCTGGTTTGGTGCACGAGACCTTGCTGAACTCGCACCTGAAAAAGGTGCAATGGATACAAAATAATGAATATAATTTAAATTATGATGACAATGTGTGCATGTAAATGTTTTATTTTATATATATATACACAAACAACACAACGTAATCAAGTAACGGATATAATGGATTGCATAGGCAAATGCATGTGCAAAATCATCCCAAGTTAATGAGTCACAGATTAGAGCGGTACCACAATTGTCAGATGGATATCACTAAATTCGTACCACATACACTAATGTGTGAACATCGGACTCAATGCTAGGTAGTAGATTTAATACGCATGATTAAACATGTGTATACAACATATAACGATTCATCAAATCATGTTATTCATGTTCACCCTGTGATTTACTTTTCCTGGATATAACATTATTAACTGTTTTACTAGGTAATTAATTTTAGTGGTCAAGATGGTATCCCAGAGATTACAATGAGTATACATTAATTAATATTTAAAAATGATTGACAGGCTAATTGCAATTGAGGAAACCTACTCGTTAGGGTAGAAACTTCCGTCGGAGCCGCACACGACGTTGTACCCGGTGTTACAGTTGATGGATGCCACGTTCTGACAGAAGACATGAATCAGGATGTCTGTTACCGACTGTGTGGTCGTGGGAGGCGAGGTCGAGGATGTTGGGGGTGGAGCATTTGTTGTTGTCGTGAATTGCGGACCTGTTGCTGTCGTTGTTATGCTTGTGAGAGACAAACAATCATTTGCAATGCTATAATATGTTAAGGGAATGCTCAATTATGAACATATAATTAATAAAAATCGTTAAAATGTTACATCTGTAAACATAATACTGATGAAATAGGGGATATTTGTTGGTTTAAGTGTAAGATCGTATTTTATTTCATGAATGTCATATAAAACATATTTTCACGGGTGAAAGAGTAAGAGTGAAATGATCGGGGTTAGTATTCTCCACTCATTGACCGCATAGCATGAAGTAAAATGACACTGTTACATGCAGAAATAGATACTTGCAGTAGACACTTTAAATTTCAATACGAGTGATGTGACTGATGTATTTATATCTAAGGATGGGATGTGATCGGGATGATACGAAATGAATGGAAATATCAACAACATTGATACAGAATTACATGTATTTGTAATTACAGGCCTGAATGTGGATTTTAATACACATGTATTGAAAATTGTTCCACTATTTATACTCAAATTTTCAATAATAACAAACATCGGTTCTTGTGACATTTCACTTCAAAATTATTATTTAAAAAAATATAATAAAAAATAAAGGTACAATACAAATCCAATCGTGTTTAATAGTAATGTTGCGATAGCGTAGATATAGTTAATAATAGAATGTTATTAGTATGTACTATTAAATACATGTAGTAAACAAAACTTGTATAAAACATTTGCAAGATGCAAACAAACTTGAAACAAATAGTGTGACCATGTTAACGTTTGTTTATATTATGCATTATTTATAATACATAATACATTATTTACGTGAGGTAAAATCAATTGTTTGTACTAAATCTTGGTCATATCTGGGTATTTGTAGATTTTGATTATTTATTACAATAATTAGGTGTCAACAAAGGGACGAATACTCGTACATTTGCCGTGGATGCAGTACCTTTCGTTGTTGCAGTCTGCGTTGTCTGCGGACTGGATGCTCCACAAGCCCCGTCGTGTGCCTTTGTAGTATTGGCATTCGAGCAATGCGCTCTAGCCAGCAGGCCATTTTACGCTACATGGTTTAGCTCGGTTACATCTAGATTACATATTGCACAATAAAGGAAATGCTTTATAGCATTCAAATCTGAATGTGACAAGAATACACGGTTTCCATAGCTTCATTAGAATCGTATCTAAGCATCCAAGGTAAACATGAACTGTTCATCTATGGATTAACATATTATTAATACACTTTAAGTGCGTGTCCATGCCTAAATCATTCAAGCGAAAATGATTAACATTACGTGCGTGTTTAATTCTTAATCATTTCGTAAATCTTACTCAAAATTGTACGTGTGTCCATCCGAGCCACAAACCGCTGAGCCGGTCTTACACGGCAGTTGCAGTACATTGAGGCAGAGCGTTACCGCTGCAGGTCCGAGGCTCTGGTCGATACAGCTGTTGTTCACGCAGTTGGGAACTGAATTTATGGCATTATTTCTTTAAAAAAGTCATTTCATTTTGAAAACAATATAGGATAAGACATAATAATGAGATATACTTGACACCGTATTTTAATTGCCATCAATTCCATTGATATGAATAATTTATCTGGTAGTAATTTGTTGACTGGTTACTCTCTGTTTACGTAATATGCTTTACACGTGTATCATCTAAACCTTTCTATTACAGCTGACACTGTTAAACGTGCATAATCATATATTAAGTCAAATACTGACACCTAATGAATGTTAATACACGTGCTATGTTTACCGCATGGGTGGTAGAATGTACAAATTACGACGGTCAACTTACATAGAGAGAGAACACAATGAGTTATCACGTTGTATTCAGATTCTGTGAGAGCTAATGTTGGTTTGTAAAGACGTAGATGAGCATCACATGAAACTATAAGGGATATATTGCTACATGTTCAACATATAAGATTTTACAAAACTTTAAGTTATCTAAGTTTTATACTTTTTACATTTTAGAACCCCCGTACATATATTCGTATAAGCCGAGCCCAAACTCCTCACAGTAATCACCCATGGAGGTATAAGTCACTGACAAATAAATTTTAAAGTGACCTTAGTACATGTCACAGGACCATCCAAATTGCAGTTGACTAACATAACCTCATGCAACGAATAAGTGATAGTTTCATAAATCGGACATAATACAAATTCAATGAATTTACAAATAAACACAAGGACAAATAAACAAAAGTTAAACGTTATCAAATTTTGAATGAGCAACTTGTGGTGGCATTGACATTGCGTTCACAACGGTCACATGATCTTAACATGTTTTTGCTACGGGCATTCTGGAAATAAAACTACTTTGGTTCCATGTCAACCTAAGGAATTACAGGCGACAATCCATGACAAACGAGTAAACACTGGGTTTAAATAATACTTTGCAACAGGGCTCGTTCGCTTGATAAACAACGTATTTTTGATACAATTTTCAGAACGGTAACTTTAATTCCGCCGCTGTACCTTCACAAGATGTGCTAGTAATCCTATGTCTGATGATTAAGTACTGTGCCTGTGGCGTTATCCCTTTTATAGTAGGGTGGCAGTGATCAATTAAACGAAGCAGGTGAGACCCATGAGAGAGGTTTGAGCTGAACATATACTTGTTTATAAGTACGCAAAACTAATAAACAATGCGAAAAAGTGATACTTTATACAATGCGTTATTGATTTGTTTTCTTTGTTAATTAAAAATAATTTTCGATCTATCGTTGTTTATCGGCCAATAAACAACGATTTGGAGTTCTGATGCGTAGAATTAAACCACGAGGGCGTTTGCCAGAGTTGTTTAGTAGCCACGCATCAGAACGACAAAGAGTTGTTTATTGGCGAAAATGATTTCGAGTCTAACATGTTTTGACATATAATATTTTGCAATTGTTATTGGAACTACTTTTACCTATGCTCCGCTCAGAATCGGAACTTCTTTTTGCGTTGTTTATTGGGTAGTTTAACAAAGATAACTTTGTTCTATGTTTATAGAAAAAATAGTGAGTATATCATTTTAGAATTTTCTTTATCAAATTTAAAGTCATTTTATCACGTACATGTGGTTATGCAAAATTACTGATAGAAAAATGCAAAATCGAATGTACATAATATAAAATAGATGTCGGTGAAACAATACTAAATGTCAAATATTTACTCACTTGGTGCTGCTGTCGGCTGATTACAATTGCCTTCATAAGCAATGTCTAACTTGAACACTTGTTGTCCATTTACATTGTTATTTGTTTGAAGCATAACCTTACACCTAGCTATTGCAAAATCGCAACTGAAAGAAAGATGTGAAAGGATGAGGCATAATAAGGCAATGCAGGTTTGGAAATATTGTAGCATGACCTGTAGCTTATTTCTCCATTGCTGCATGTCGAGTCTTATATCTAGTTCACAATTTGGTAAAGTATTTTTTAATTTCAAATATATGGTGGCATACCGATGCTTAAGATAACCAGATAATTTTGAACGTTTAACACATTTTCACAAAAATATGAAAAGCTTTCGCGAAACACGTTTTCGTGAAAATAACCAATCAACGTATTGCCCAATACTGCATAACATAGTTTGATATGTTTTCGCGAAATAGTGTTACACGGGTAGGAGACTCACCGGACCACCTCATTTCGAGGTGTTAAGAAAATGTCCGGTGGTGACTTCCGAGGGGGTCCGGTGGAGTAAAAAAAATAATAATATTGTAAACAGTACGTAAGACTTTCAAATTTTATATTATTTTCGTATGACAAAGGTTCTTTTTTAAGAAATCCGCAAATGTCAATACCAGTTGGAATGATAAAAGAACACTCGTTCGTAGTTTCGTTAAATATTAAAGGGGACATATACGATTTCAATATCAACATTTCATTTTTTCTTATTTTGAACAACACAAATGAGAGGACGAATATGATCGAGGAAAGTTAAAATAAAATAAAAAAAATAAACAGTTATATGTACCATATGTCATGTTTTGTTAAATTAACTTCTTCATAACGACAAATTTAGTCCTAGAGGTACGCTGATACCGACACGTTTAATCGTATTTGAGGCAAAAACAACAAAAAAACGTGTCCATGTGTCGTATGAACACCTCTGCACAGAACGTAAGTCAACACGCAACAAATATTGGGGATTTCCAATATTGTACATGTCTAATGTACATTCATGAGTTTTCGACTAGAAGACGAAAAGTATTTTAACGGTGTATAGCTCTAATTTCAAGGATTTTCTAATATACTTCTTCTGAGCTTTTATTCTAGTTTGTTATTCATCAACATTTTATTGGTTTAATTTTATTTGTACATGTTTCTATAAAGAATTTGATGAGATCGTACATACCCTCTTTACTGTACAAAAATAAAGGCTGTATGAATTGTTTAAGTTGAAGTTATTGAAAAAAATATGTATATGATACCAGGATTTCCCACTAACCTGTTTCGCTTGTCTGACCCGACAAACCTTCAAAGCAGTTAGCCTATTGCCAACATGCTTAAAGGACTACTTTAATCCTTGTTTATTTGACCCCCCCCCCCCCCGCCAAATCTGGGGTATTGTACTCCTGTGTATTGGCACCCTGCTGTGGTCACAGTATGGACACAGTGTGGCGACCCTTATCAGCTGATATCAATACACGGCTGCAGAGGAAATATAGTGCACTTAACCATGGCTCAGTCAGCTGAGAGAAAATGTTACAGATAATGATCAGACATTTTATGGTTGACCAATACACAGAGTAGAATACCCCATGGAGAGGCCAGACATTCCTTAAACTAGGCCTTTAAATGACGCCGACATGCCTTAATTTTCAAGGCGACAATCCTTAATCCCATTATCTAATTACCTGGAACACAGACATTTAATGGAAGGGTCATAAACGAACGCTGTATTGATAGATAAGACCTCACTTCCAACAGTGTAATTGACAGTGTAGTCCCACCCACAACGATTTCATAAGCCAATCAAATACTGCGATTTAAGAACAGAACAGAAAAACTCTTTATTTACACCCACAGGGTGTACAATAAGGACAATATAACAATTCCAGATTTTAATATTAGCAATATTATCCGGTTCAAGTAAAAGTATAGAGGCTAGTAATAACATTATTACATATATATAGAATTATATACATATCGAATTAATAATTGCTTAACAGGCATATTGTATTATATCCAGCAGGGTGTTTAATAAGCATAACACGTCAGGTGTTACGATATGTAAATTAAATTATCGAAATATATAGAAAAAGAAGTAGTTATAAATAAATATAGTAGAGGGGAGAGACCGATTTATCATAAACTAGATTTCAACACATTTGTAGAAAATACATAATGAGTAAATATAATAAATGTTATGTGTTTTACATTTGTTTTACTACAGGTGTGGTCGTTATGTAATAACAAATCATAGTGTTGGATAGATGGAATAAATTGAATACATATTAAGTTATTAACAAATAATATTTTCATAATATGTACATACAATATACTCTAATTAATTTATAAATACACATCAGTTAAGAGCGGGTCATGCGGAAACATTTAAATAAATAATGAATAAAAATTGAGTATGCAGAACGTAACAAAGCCTTTAGTGAATGGTAAGCATGCAATGTAATAAAATAATCGGTGACGTGTAATCCGTTCCCTCAACAATTTATCGACTCGATAGTAATTTAGAGTGGAACGATCAGGTTAGATACCAGTAATTCCAATTCCCATAGGGTCCCATCATAAAACGGCCAACTTTCCAAGCATTTTTCTAGCCTTTCCAGTTAGCCTCCAATGAAATACACAAACATGTACCAGACACACATGGGATATAAGAACCACTAAAGGCATGTCTGAGATTGCTAAATGGCTTTTATATCAGCGGAAAGAAAGGAACTCTTTAGTAATAGGAACTACATGTACTTTCGAATGGACCACGGAGGGATACACAATGATTTACTGGTATCTAACCTTCAGCCAATGCGGCGATGAAAGCAACGCGTGAATGCATTATCGGATTTTTAGCAAAAAGATGTGACGGTCCGGTTAGAATGACAAGGTAACGGGTAAATTAACGGTTCATTTTCATTTCTTTCTTTATTGCAATACTGCCGTACTCTTATAATCTTGTATTTTGTATACAGCGTTCAGCAAAATTTATTATCTCCCTTGATCATCGATGCCTGATGGGTAGAATGATGTAAAACAAACAAACAAATAAGTCAACAACAAAAAAAACTACTAAGATAAAAAAAAATTACATTGTGCAGTAACTATAATTTATTATTAATAAATTCAGGAGGCATTGGTTTAATATAAGTAAGTACATTTAAGTAAGCACATTATTTATTTCATAGACATGTGTAATATAACAAGCAACAAATGTGTGAGTAGAATACATACACCCGACCTGATGGGTCTATAAGTCACCTGATATTATACACATTATGCAACAAAATGTAAAAAAAAATAAAATAAGAGTAACACAGATATAAATAAGCACAAAGGGTACAGTTACAGTATCTTATAAAGTGTCAAAGCAATATTGATAAAGATGATGTAAATGAAAATGTAATTAAGCGCAGATAATATCTTATGAAGATGATAATTATAAGCATAATTTTTGTATGAATATAATTTGATTGAACTATCTAATGAAACTTTCAAGGATGATATTTATTAATTTACAAACTTGTCTAAGACATTGGGCTGATGATAAAACAGTTTTGAGGGTAAGTTTGGTATTGGCGTGTTAAAAACATTTTAGTATTGTTCTCTTTGTGTTTGGAAATAAGGACAACTTAATAGGTTGTGTTCTTCAGAGCCAACTTTGTCATTTGTACAGTTTGTGCTTTTTCTATCAGTGTATGGGGTGCCATAATAGCTTTCAGTTTAAACTGTACTAAATTTGAAGAGGCGGTTCAGATCCCGTTTAGACACAAGTGTTAGATATTTTTCAAGATCAAGATCTTCTTCAAATATACCATATGTTCTGGTTTTATTTCAAGTGCTAAGGCTATTTTGCCATGTGAGTTTATATTGTTTTATGTATATGTTATTAATATGTTTATTTATGTTCATAGAATTCACTTGGCCTTGGTTGTGCCATAAATCTATGCGACCTGTTGCGTTGAGAATGTCTTTTGTTTTGTTTATCGATTTAAAATTATCGTCGGGAAGATTAATCATATAGTTGTATATGTGTGCTGAGAATTTATTTTCTTTTCCGTTAAGTATTCTATTCCAATAGAATATCACTCTTGTTTTAATGGTAAATGATATTGGGTACCTATCAAGTTCTCCATGTAAGAAGAATATAGGGGTAGAAGTTTTAGCGTGGGTTATTTTCCTTAAAAATTTATTGTGAATTGTTTCTAATATAGCAACATTTTTATATCCAATATTTCAGATACATAAGTAAGAATAGGGAGTACAGTGTGATCAAAGAGCTTGATTACGAGATCGATTGGGCGGCTAGCGTTGATGGCCCTTGTGAAAAGTAAGTGCAGTGCTTTAGTTGCTTGTTCTGCTATGTATTTGCGTGCTTTGAGAGATGAACCATTGCTTGAGAATGTAAGTCCGTGGTGATGATAATTGTAAGTTATTTCAACTGGGGTATTACCAAGATTAAAGTGAAAGTGTTGGAGTTGCCTTGCGTCAAAAATAATTATTTTAGTGTTACTATAATTGATGTTTAAGTTCCAGTTATTACAGTAGTCAGAGAAAGCGTTTAGGCGTTTTGAGAAGTCATTTGGACCGTCAGATAATTAAACAGTGTCATCAGCGTACTGATAATAAATAACGAGTTTAAGCCACAATGTTAAATTTAATTTTCTTATAAACTCTACTCCAATGGAACCAATAAGATATAAGGATGTTTGCATATCATTAAGGAACAATGAGAAAAGAACCGGTGAAAGATTTACACCTTCTCCGACTCCAGTTTCTAAAATAAATGTAGGAGAAAGTGCACCACCATTAGAAATACATGACTTAATATTGTTGTACATGTTGTAAATGACATTGAAAAATGTACCATTTATTGAGCTCTTTAAAAGTTTGTGCCACTCTCCATACCATATGGTACGCCTCGGAAAAATTAATAAATGTGCAGTAGAGTTTCCGCTTTCGTGTTTTTAGGATTTCAATGACGGAATGCAAAGTGAAAACATGGTCGCTGCATGAGTAGCCTTTTCTGAATCCTGCCTAGTTTTCATCTAGTAGGTTATTATCTTCACAGAAACGGGTTAGTCTTTGATTAAGGACAGAAGTGAAAATCTTTCTAAGACAATAAGGATTTTAATTGGTCGATAGTTGGGGTCTCCTTTATTTTTGAATATGGGAATAATTGTACCATCGAGCCATGCTTGTGGAATAATTCCAGTATCAATGGCACTGTTAAACATTTTACAATAGAATTGAGTTATTTCTTTTGTCGATTTGATGTATTCATTAAGGATATTATAAGAGCGGAGTTTATACCTTACAAAAAACTAAAATGTGTTTGACAACACATACTAGCGCTTGCTAGAAAAAAGCAAACAGGCATTATAAAATATTTCATTATTATATGTACCGTTTAATTTTATCCCGCTAACTAAAACAATAACAATTTTGAAAATGTAAACAATCGAATTTTAGAAAAACGTATATATAATTTGGAAAAACAAGGGAAAAATTACTTTGAGTTGTGTTTACCAATATAAGAAAAAGCGTGCAACTAGTCAATTTACACAGTTAAAATACTGTGTTAAAGTAGGTTCCCAATATGAAGATGATATATAACAGTTTTGCAAGTAAACATTTGCTTTAGCTTGTACCACTGCCATGAATAAGTTGTGACAGAAACACAAATTATCGACTCGTTGTTTGGTTTTTCCTGCCTGGTTGGTACGTTTCGAAATATCATGGGGACGCTGAACATAGAATCAAATGTGTATGGCCTTAGATGAAATCATTGTATACAAGAAGGTTTTTTGGTCATTCAATAAACGTATAACTATACCTAGATAGCAAATTTGTTTTGCAATTTAAGTTAATTAAAACTTCCAAGGATTAATTTCCATTTATTATACAGTTGCTTTTTTCAATAAACACAGTAGCTAATTATAGCATACATAGTTGTCACTATATAGGTTAGATCGTACGGGTGATTGGATGAATTTTATCTCACCCCGTGATAAGCTTGGAGGAATATAAATTATCAAAAGAATATTCTTAACACAGGTGCTGCTTGATCGCGTTCAATGTATTTCTAAACAATACAAATATGCCTGGGTTCTAACAGAAGAAGTAGTGGTGGTATTGTTATTTATATTAAAGATCAGATAAAAGATGGCATCGAAATTATAAGAAATCATTACGACACTATTAAATGGTTAAAACTTAAGCGTGATTTTTTTAATACTGCAAGTGATATATATTTATGTGGAAGCTATATTTGGGGAGAAGATTCACCCGTGTATAACACTGTTAATGTAGACCTTTTTGATATTTTAGAAAATGACATTACATATTTTTCTGAATTTGGTAGTGTTTTTATCACAGGGGATCTGAATAGTCGAACCAGTAATAAATGTGACTTTATTGTTCATGACTCATTTAACATAATCTATGATAATATAGACTACACACCAGATCATTCCTTTATCAGGGCCTCAGTAGACAAAGTACATAATAGCTACGGGACTAAACTGCTTGATTTATGTAAGTCAACTTCTTTCCGTATTATCAACGGTAGAATAGGCGATAGTTGTAAACATACATTTGTTTCAAATAACGGTACCTCTGTAATTGATTATCTGTTGACCAATGAAAGCAATTTTCAATTGTTAGCAAACTTTACTGTTGGAGATTTTAATGAATGGAGTGACCATGCTCCGTTGCATTTTTCATTATATTGTGACAATTGTTCACCCAGTTATGAGACATTCACGGATGTTAAATATAAATGGAATAGTTCATTTCGAGATGAATTTCGTTCAGGAATTATTTCAAAATTGTCTATTTTTAATGATATTGTCGATAGTATAGATTGTTCGAGTAGAATGTCAATTAACCAGGTTCTAGAAAATTTTACAACTACAATTCGCAATGTTGCGGATCCGTTGTTTACGAAATCATGTACTTACAGTAATAAACCCACATTTAATACTGACAGTTGTATAAACCACGCCGATTGGTTCGATAATGAGTGTTTGACCGCACGAAATCAATACCATGACGCGTTAAGATTTTTTAATCTGAATAAGTCTGATCACAATAGAATGGAGCTGTGTGAAAAGAAAAGGCTGTATAAAGAGTTAACAAGCAAAAAGAAAAAGAACGCATATAAACGCAAGATGACAGAAATTGAAAATTTAAAAAATAAAAAGCCGAAAGAATTTTGGAAATATTTCAAATCGAAAAATAAAATAAATTGCAATAACATTTCAATAAACGCATTAAAAGACTATTTTGAAAATTTGAGTAATAAAACGTCAGATAGTAAAAATGCTGAGGCAGAAGATTTTTGTCTAAATAACGACTTTAATGGTGAAAATTGTACTTTTCCGGAACTAGATCAACCGATAACAGTAAATGAGGTCATGAATGCAGTTAAACACTTAAAACGTGACAAAGCGGCAGGTATTGATTATATTTTAAATGAATATTTCATTGAATGTATTGATATTTTATCTAATCATTTGTTTAATAGTATTTTAACTTCTGGCTATTTTCCAGATCAATGGACAAAAGGGATTATCATTCCTCTTCATAAAAAAGGTTCTGTTGTTGATGTTAACAGAGGAATAACGCTTGTAAGCTGTTTCTCTAAATTATTTACAACCATTTTAAATAAACGTATTGAATCATTTTGTGAAAATAATGGTAAAATTTCGGACGCACAATTCGGATTCAGAAAAGGATGTTCGACTGTTGATGCTATTTATATTTTGATGTCTGTTGTGCAGCATTTTTTAAAAGAAAACAAACGCTTGTATGTTGTGTACGTGGATATGCTTAAATGTTTTGATAGTATATATCGCAGTGCACTATGGTTAAAAATGTATAAATCTGGAATACAAGGTAAATTACTACGAATAATTAAGAATATGTATGAGAATGCAAAATCATATGTCAAATCTTGTACAACATACTCTGAATATTTTAGCTATGCTGTTGGTCTAAGACAAGGGGAGGTAATGTCTCCGATTCTTTTTTCACTGTTTGTAGAAGATTTTGAACTGTTTCTACAAGATGACACACTGTCTGGCTTAAATATAGATGACCTAATTTTAATTTTGTTGCTATTTGCAGACGACATGGCCATTTTAGGTAAAACACCAGAAGAAGTGCAATCCCAATTAGATAAACTTTACATATACTGTAATTGTTGGGGGCTTAAGGTGAATACGTCAAAAACCAAAATAATGGTCTTTCGCAAAAGGGGTAAAATTCGCCAAGATGAGAAATGGACTTACAATGGTCAAAAAATAGAAGTCGTCGATAATTTCAACTATCTCGGCACTGTAATTAATTACACTGGTAGCTCTACATTAAACCAAGAGCATTTGGCTGGAAAAGCCCTTAAGGCTACCAATACTTTACTCTACAAATGTAAGCAATATGATCTTAAGCCTAAATTATTTTGTCAATTGTTTGATTCTTTTGTTGGCTCCATTTTATGTTATGCCTCTGAAATATGGGGATTTAATAAATCTAAAGAGATCGAACGCATCCATTTAAAATTTTGCAAAAGGTTGTTAAATGTAAAAATAAACACATGTAATGCTACGGTATATGGAGAGTTAGGTAGATACCCGTTATATGTAAATAGATATGCACGAATTGTTAAGTATTGGTTTAAAATTATTAACAGTAAAAATATTATTATACAAACTGTGTATAAACAAGCAGTGGATGATTGTAACAAAGGATACAACAATTGGGTTGCGGATGTTAAAAAATTGTTAAATCAATACGGATATTCCTATGTATTTGAAAATCCCAATGTTACTAACACTCATGCTTTTGTATGTGAATTCAAATGTAGAATTATTGACACATTTAAACAAGAATGGTTTGGTAATATGAATAATAGTTCTGTTTTAGACATGTATAGAATGTTTAAAACATCTCTCGAATATGAAGACTACTTAGATTTATTACCCAAGAGCCTACGTTTTTACTTTGTAAGATTACGGGCGTCTGCCCATCCATTGAGAATTCAAACAGGCAGATACTCCCGTAACAATATCCCTCGTAACGAACGTTATTGCCTATGTTGTAACCAAATAGATACAGAGGATGAATTTCATTTCACTTGTATATGTCCCTGTTATCGTACACCCCGAAAAAAATATATTAAATGTTTTTACTATATCAGGCCATCTGTTGTTAAGTTCCACATTTTATTGACATCAACGTGTAAATCTGAGATTGTTAATTTATGTAAATATGTAAAAGAAGCTTTAACTATACGAAATACTATTATAAATACCACGTAAATTATTAACAATAATGCAATGTAATATACTTTCTCTAACTTTTAAACCATAGCTATATTTATTTTAATAATTATTTTGTTTATTTTATTTTCCGCAAAAATATTTTGTCTATCTTTACTGCCTTTAAAATTGTACTTTTTTTTCGTAATATTGGTTATTGTATAATTAAATTGTTTTCATTGTAACATATTGACAAGTGATAGTACTTTATTTAAAATTTATAAGTTCCATGAAAATTAGAATTTTTTCGCAAATTTGGTTTTTGTATAATTAAATTGTATTTATTGTAATATACGTGACATAACTTTATTTCAAATTTGTATGTGTTTAAGACGATGTACATATGTATAAGTCTAAATAAATTGTCTGTCTGTCTGTCTGTTCTTTCTGCGTTGTTTTGTCATCTTGCTAATTTGTCAATTAGCATTCCCGCAGAATAAGCTATTGATACTGCATACACCTAGAAAACCCGCATTTCTAGTATTTATTATTTAAAGTTTTTTGCACTGTAAATATCTGGGTCTATGTAGTTTAAATGAATGCTCAAGCTATCGCTGTAATCCAAGAGCCAAATGTATACAATAGTATATGTTTATGTGTGTTTTATCTTAGAAAATAACCCGTATTCTAATTTCTATACTAGATATGCTCATCAAATATATAAACTATTTAAATCCCTGGTGATTTTGAAATTAGTGCTTGAGGACATTTAAAATGAACACTTAACCAAACGCAACGTCAACGCCGATCTCTGAAGCTAACCCCAAGGCGACACCCTCGTCTCGAGGAGCGACCAAGCGCGTCGGACTCCTCCGTTGACGGAGAGCTGTCCTATCTAGACCACGACACCGGAAGGACATTATCGGCTTCAAAAGCAGCCAGGGACGTACCAATGTCAACAACAGCGTATGATGCTATGATGTCTATACTGTTACAAAATGGTCTAAACATACTTGATAAGCTAGATAAGGTTTCTTGAGTTTGATGACAGACTCAAGTTCACGGAATAAACTACCAATGATCTCAAAGCGTCTTTATCCTTTATCAGTGATAAATACGACACGATTATTGAACAAAATAGTCAAACTAGGTCACGTGTCGACTTGTGCGAATCCGACATCCTGCAAGTCAAACGAAAAAACGACGAATTGTGTCGCATGCTAACTGGTCTGAATAACATACACAAATCACGTAAAGAACACCTGATTGATTTAAAATGTCGCAGCATGGGAGACAATCTTGTATTCACCAATATCCCTGAACGTATTCAGTATAGAAGCGACCGTTTGTTTGAAGATACTGAAGCGTAGCTTTGTACGTTCCTGCGTGATAAACTGCAGATAACTGATATAAAATTCGAAGGGGTACACAGGATTGGCCCATTGCGACAAGGTGGGCGTAATAGAGATGGGACTCGACTAATTGTTGCCATGTTTTCTCTCTTCAAAGAGCGGGAACTGGTACGACGCTATAAATGAACAATTCCCTGACAAAACTGAAGAAAAGAGAAAAGTTAAATATTCCTGAATTTTGAAGCTATGTAACCACTTTTAATATTTTTGCATGTACAGAAAGTAAAATAGATGACCTTAATAATATTAATTTGATAGGTTACTCGTTTCTGGCAAAAAAATCGTAAACAAAAATTTGCTAAGAAATCAGAAGGTATTGCAATTTTTATCAAAACAGAACTTTTCATTGGTAGAAAGTAGTTGCGCAGATGTCTAGTGTTTTAAACTTAGCAAATATATTTTTAAAGTTGATGAAGATTTTGTCTTTGGGGTGGTCTATGTACCTCCTGATAACACAAAATATATACGAAACGTTTTATGAAGAAGTGGACAATTTCACGACGAACAGTAAAAACGTTATACTAATGGGTGATTTCAGTGCAAGAACTGGGTTATTGAGTGATGTGTCCGAAATCGACGAATTTTATTTGACCAGATAGATATACCAGCGACGTCTTTGAAAATAATATGTCGCACGTACTCGTACGTAACAATATGTCACTTAAACGAAATTCGAAAGATAGTGTTGTCAATCGTTTTGGATCCATATTGGTTGACTTTTGCAAGAATAATGCATAAGCCATAATGAATGGACGAGCTTTCGATGATAAGAACCTAGGAAAATATATGTGTCAAAATGCATCAGTAGTAGATTACGCTATTGTTTCAAAGGAGGCGATTGGACTCGTAGCTCACTTTATATAGAAGAGTTCTGTCAGCTTTTATCTGATGTTCATTCACCTATTGTTTTTAAATTTATACATCACCACGATAATTAAGTATCTGATGATCAGTGTTCTGAATAAAAACAAAATTGACGAAACGATAAAAAAAAGACTGATGCCGCCAAACGAATGTTCGGAACATACGCAAAATGTAAAAGTAAAGCCAACCGAAACACCCTAAAGAAACATATGAAAAGGTGGTTTAACGATCGTTGTAAAACTTCACGCACAGCCTTTCATTACTCAAAAGAAAATATGCATAAGTAAACGTAATCAAGATAAGCAAAGCATGATACAAAATAGTAGAAAACATATATATATATATATATAACGATACGTACTGCTGTTACAGAGTACAAAACTTCTTTTAAAAAGGAAATTCGTGCAATGCGAAGTAATTCACCAAAACAATATTGGAATTATTTCTTGGTAAAAACGACTGACGAGAAAGTAAATGAAAGTCTATTTTTCGAGTTCTTTGTTAATTTGAATGAAGGCGAAGACAGCGAAGATCATTGTACCGCTGATTTTCCGAACATTGAAAGTTAAGAAAGCCATAAATAACTTACACAACTTAACAACTCGAAATGAGGTGGTCCGGTGAGTCTCTTACCGTGTGTTACTTATCGCGAAAAATTAAGATCTTCATGAAAAGTTAACCTATTCTGTCAAGATTTATTTTCATAAAAATTTTCAAACTGTCAAAAAAATATTAAGACTGAATAA
Organism: Congeria kusceri; assembly: GCA_027627225.1. NCBI lineage: Eukaryota > Metazoa > Mollusca > Bivalvia > Myida > Dreissenidae > Congeria > Congeria kusceri. The sequence continues at coordinate 25,016,299 of CM051027.1, forward strand.
TTCCATTAGGCGAAAAGATATATATTCGCCCTCACGAAAACATCAAACGTATCAATAAAATAAGTGGTGCAAGATCTATAACATTGTCATGTTCGTGATTCAAATTAATTGAATTGTGTTAAAACATCGAAGTGAATAAAAAGAAGCCAACTTAGAGAAAAAAATGACGTATATTTTCTTCAAAAGTGTTTAGTTACCGTATGCAGAAGTATGCCACCATACAAATAAATTAACTTGAAATTATCAATTAAACGAGGTTTGGCGTCGTATTTAGACGCAATGTTGAACAATAAATATAAATTCATATCATTTGTCATAATGTTTCTTTTCGAAACGTATAATGCAATGATCCTTTTGACAAATATTTGTCAAAAAGACTGAATGATTTCATTTGGCGAAAAGATATATGTTCGCCTTTTACAAAAACATCAAGCATATCAAGAAAAGAAGCCGTGCAATGTCGATAAAATGCTCATGTTTGTGAATCAAATTAATAAACTTTTGTTAAAATATCTTATCAAAGTGAATAAAAAGAAGTCGACTTAGCGAAAAACATATTACCAAATGGAGGCCCTTCTACGTTTCCGTAATTAAATACATAGGACGACACATGAATTACAACGCTACATGCATCGATAGGTTTTAGTAATGAACATACTGATGTGCATATGTAACACCATCCGTCCCGCATACGGGCTGTGTGTTATCACCGTGAACACCGTGAACATGGTCGCATCTTACAGCTGTAACCAACTGGTTGCAAAGCTCCGAATCCACGCTATGAATTGCAGCTTCAATGCACGCCAAGTTATCGTTGTGGCAGTTCAGTGGATGGTGAGGGTTAACTGCAAGTGCTGCAAAACATCTACTTGTTACAGACCGAAATAGGTCATGAAAGGAATAGATATAAATTAGTCAATTTCTTAAGCTCTTTGTCCTGCCTTAATAAAATCATGTAATATATTTAGATATATTCAGTTAGATTTTAACTTAAATTTCCAGCGATGTAATCCATACACAGCCCGTTTTCATACTTATGTTCTGAAACAACGTTAGATCATATATGCAGTGGTTTTCTTTCGCAATGTTGTCAAACATAAAATAAAATAATATGCAATAATTATTACTTATTTGACTTACCAATTTTAATGAGCGCTAGAAACCAGATGGCCACCATAATGGAATGTTTGATCTACGCAGACCTTGCAGAGTCTATGCTTGAGAGAATCGTTATTGATGAAACTATCAGCAGATAAAGCACAGAGGTCCATAATTGGCTAGCAAAGATTGGCTGGTGAATATGACTATGGTTTGCTGCTTATTTGAAATTCATGGCTTTGTAAATTTATTAGGTTAATATTACATTGATGTCTTCAAGTTCGCGTCTAATATTATAAACTATATACATATTGCTGTTGGGTCTCAAGAAAATTAAAGAACACAGCCAGTACTGGTTGTTAACATCAGTCGTCTACAAGTACTAAGGCTATGGTTTGCTTTAGTTTGTGTTGATCAAACATTAAAATGAAAGAAATAATATCAAACAATCTTTAGAATAATCAACAATAGCTACAACATAATATGGCACTCTTCTTAACAACTGTTCTTTAGTTAAGGCATGTGACCAGTTTACCGAAACAACGCAGTATACAGCACAAAGACGGAAAACACGAACGGTCAAACTGGGTTAATTGGCTTTGAATGGACAGTGCGAAGTATGATGGTGTCTGTTTCGTAATTTCTGTATTGTATAATGGGTTGTACCGTTAATTGTATTTAATGAAGGACCAACATTCGCCTGAAATTTCTCTACTGTTAATGCATCTAGAGTTTTACTTTCTTTTATTTCAATCAATTGTGTTTGTTTGTTTTTTACTATTATTATTTACGTGAATTTAGGAACTTCTGTAAGAAGTAGTAATATTTTGTTGCATTTGAACACTCGCATTAATTTTTTAATTTCACTATTGTACCACTTGTTTTGTAATCGGTATAATTCCTACGCATTTTACGAGCTACATTGTAGAATATTCTGGACTAGGTTTCATGCTAAAATGCTTGATAATCTTTATGGAAACGTTGACAACAGAGTTTCAACATGTTTTCGAGCTGAAACATATGTTAACTATTATGATTTCTTTTGGGCGGCTCGGATGGGATGCTTAACAATCCATGTTTCCTTTCACCATTGCGTGACTACAGAGCCACCACATTTCTCTTAGTAATGGCATTGACTAGCAAATAGTGTTCTATTTCTTGCTAACACGTCTAGGATTCATACTTGTTTATTTTCCCAATAAATCCATCCATGCTGTGATAATACTAGTATTTGCGCACATTTAACACAACTGGGTCAATAAAGCATAACAAATACTAAACAATACTTTCTGTAAATTGAAACCTTTCGAATGGCAACCGTAAGAAAATCGTTTAATTTTGAAATCCGCTTTATTATTACAGCATCAAGGTCAAACACGCACGACAGTGACAACTGGATTGAACTTAGCGCCCATGACACGTAGTTGTGTCAGGCATTATATATAAATTTGGGTTGGTGCACCTGACTTTGCTGAACTCGCATCTGAAATAGATACACGGGATAAAGGAATATGTTCTCGTATGTATATATAACACAGATAACATGATATTGTTTGCATACATGCACGTTAGCATTTAATAAGAAGTATCTAGAAACCAACCGAATTTATTAATTTACGGATCGGTGCGAGTTTATCAGCATGGGTTTTCACAAAATTGCTAATTTGCTGATTCCCACGTATTATTTACCAAAAAGGAAGCGGCGGGTCATGATTGCAAGATTAATTTGTTTTATTGATAACTTTAAAAGGCCACGCAGTAAATAATAACTTCGTAAAGTCTCGGTGATGTATCCGAAAATGTGCAGTATTGAATGTATTGCCTACACGTCCGTCACGGATATAAAATTTAGATTTATGGAAACCTACTCGTTAGGGTAGAAACTTCGGTCGGAGCCGCACACGAGGCTGAACCCGGTGTTACAGTTGATGGAGGCGACATTCTGACAGAAGACATGGACCAGAATGTCCGTCACCGACTGTGTGGTCGTGGGGGGCGAGGTCGGCGGTGTTGGTGGCGGAGGAGTTGTCGTCATGGTAGATGTAGCGCTCTGAGACACCAGATAAATGTACGATAATAAATGGTCTAAGCACTACTGATTTAAATGGTATTATCGGATAAGTATCATTAATGTTAAGACTTGTTCAACCAATAGGTCAATTTAATTCGCGTGTTATACCTTTAATCATGCTACGACATGGGCTTAAATATGACATATATTAATATAAGAAAGTGTGAGCCGGGTCTGGCAATGATTCTGTAATTAAATTATAAAGGTGGCAACCATTTTTAAAAACAAAACCACCATTAGTTCGCTTTCACATTATTTAATATCACGGACTTGGCGTGAATACACAAGACACGTTGATGCAAAGTTTCATTTCTCTTATGAGACCAATGTACATGGTTTTGGTCAATATGATCAAAAAAAGGTATACGTTTCTGAACCAATAAAATTGTGTAGAACCATGTACTGAAAATGGTACTTAAAGAGTTTGAAAGTAACTGGAATAATATTTCTTTATCATTTCTCAAAAGAGCCCCTGTTGAAGCGAAATTCAATTCTTCTTGCAAAACATTATTTCGAGGAAAGTATCTTCTTTGTCAATTGTACATGGTATATATGTTTGTTAATTTCCAGTATATTAACTACATGTAAAGGAATATTACATCGATCGTGACTTTCGTAGTTGCTGGTTGTGTTGTTTGCGTTGTCTGTGGATTTGCAACTCCACAAGGTCCGTCGTGGTCTTTTGTAAGTTTGGCATTACGACAATGTGCCTTTGACAAATCACATCTACAGTGGTAATCATAGACTAAAACATAGTTTGCTCTCAAATGTTTACTAAAATCTAATAATTATACACTCTAAAATGAAAATATAATAGTCATATTTAATTTCACAAAATATTCAGTTGTCATTATTATTATTATTATGTTATTTTTTGTAACATGAAACACGAGTGTAAATATAGTTTTATATTTATCAAACAAACAACCTATACATATTGGTTTCGTTCCGTCACCAAATTTCTAATGTACATCATAAATTGTTCTCAGATTTTCAATTTTACAATTGTTTATTTTCAATGTTAATACATATAATGTCATACTCATTGGTGTATGTGTGTCCGTCCGTTCCACAGACCGCTGACCCAGTCATGCACGGAAGTTGCAGTATTTGGATGCAAGACTGGAACGCTGTACGATCGAGATTCGGGTCGATACAGCTGTAGTTCGCGCAGTTGGGAACTGTCATGAAATCAAAATATTCACATTATGTGCGTCGATGTAATTACATGTAAGTTCTAGGTTTATCGTACAGCCAAATTATAACTATGATGGATTATTCCTGCTATAACAACAATTGTACATTTTAGTACTTACTCTGTGTAGTCTGATTACACGCCCCGTCATGGTTTATATCTAGGGAGTAAACCTGGACCCCATTTGCATTATTGCTTGGTTGGAGAATAAGTCTACATCTGGCTTTTGCAAAATCACAACTGAAACAAAACGTTAGCATTTAATGAAAGAATGGTAGCGGTAGCGATTTATTATTTTCATAATGCATAATAGTTTTTAAATAAATATTAATTGTTTAAATTATTTACGACCTATACAAGTCCATATGGAAAATAATGACTGAATAACATACTGATGGGGATATGATACTCCATCCGTCCCACATATCGGCTTTGTAGTATCTACAACGTGACCGTGATCTTGCATATTGTGGCAATCTAGATGTTGCAGCAAATCGTCACAGAGCGTGGTATCCACAGTGTGAATAACCACCTCTATGCACTGCAACTGTTGGCTGTGACAGTTCACTGCCGCCTGTGCTAAAGGATTTTAGTCAAATATCGATTTACATTTTATGATCATATACATGTTGTAACAAAAATACCAATTTGGCATCCAAAACTCCGTAATAAATTTAATGACTTCGCGAAAACACCACAGGAAACATGTTGGAACAAAAATACCAATTTGGCATCAAAAACTCCGTAATAAATTTAATGACTTCACGAAAAAAAAGGAAAAAATATATTCGAAACGATGAACCGTAATCACCTATCATTTGGTTCATGACTTTATCACAACAAGTATTAAAATTCATTTCCCATCATTATATTACATACACAAAATACCCTTCATATTAATAAGTTAAATACAAACTGAATGTGTACTTATAATTAAATATAGTTAAAACTATTATGACTAAATAAACAAATTCAATATTTTACAAATATGTAACTAATTATATGGAAATGTAAACACATTTTAAATTGTAATTACGCTATTATTTGGTTTATCATTAAAACCTAGTTATATACAGGTTACATACAAATTATATGAATATGTGTTTTTGCTTGATACACATACTAATAATAATTAAAACTCTATTTTCTACATAGGGTACATTTATTTCGTATTTCTAACCTGATGTATATAAAAGAATGACTCATTAACAGAATATTTTGAAGACGAGATATTAATAGTCATAATTACAAAACACTTTGTGTTGTTTTGTTGTTTGTTTTCATTTCGTTTACGTAGTATCACATTTTTTGCTTCACAATACGTAAGTAGATCTAGTAATATCAATTTACGATTATTAGTCAAAATGTAAAGACATATACCGAATTTAAAGAGCCCCAGAAGAAACCAAATTGACACCATCGTCGTACTGTATAACCAACTGAGTGAGGTCTTGTAGAATCTGTGCTGAAGAAAATCGTGACTACAAACCAAACCTGACTGATAGACTGATAGCAAAATTGTATACTTATTTTGATAGAAATTGCTTTCAATATATACAGGCCTATGTAATACATGCAAATTGTTCTACAAATTAAAACAATCATAGTTTGTTACAACCATGTGGCACAGGTATTTCAGAAAAAAATTTATATGTACGAAACCTAAAGGTGCCCTTGAAAAGGATCGAAGTGCAATACGGTTATACGCGAAGCTTTGTGAATAGAATTAGTGCAACATGCTTTTAATAGGAAACTGTTGTTTTCTACGTTTTAGTTTATCTACCAGAATGTAAAGTTTTTTGTTGAAAATCTTAACGATATTACTTATTCAGAGACAATTGATGGTATTAAGCATTATAACTTTAATATCATTAAAATAATATTAAAGCTGAATTGATTTTAACAATGTAAATGCGAATTGAGAAAGATTCACTCTTCTTATCAATAATGTGTCGATGATATGCCTTCACTACAAGTCCTGGAGTTTGCAACACAAACTTAAACTTCATTGCGGTTCAACAATTTGCATAAAAGTAGGGTTTAAAGGTAAAGGTTAACACCACCAAAAAGTGTAAATATGAAAAATTGGACAAGGAAAATGCATTTAGTGTGACTATTAGTGTAGACATTATTGAAACTGATGATGAATTATTTGGTAAGTTAATAAACTTAATTTTACCAATATATATGTTTTTTATACCACATTTAAAAACAAAAGAAACATTCTCTTTTGGGGTATATTGATGTTACAATTATTTATATGGATCTAAATTATGGAAAATATTCAGCGCTTGGGACGTTGAAAAAACACTTAAATTTTGCATAGCAAAATTGGGTGTACGCCCCCTGACATACAATGTTGATGTCATGGGTGAACTGTGATTTCCTCTCTCCGCTATGCATAATTTTTATATGTAAACAATGTGCTTTTACTCATTGAATCAAAATTATGCATAACCCTGATTCAGGACTATTTTCCACCATGAACAACGAGCTAAAATTTAGGACACAATGAGTACGCCACAATACACCATTTGACGAAAATAATCAGTGTTACTCGCGCGGGAAAATGGAAAAATCACGTCTGTCAATACTTAAAGTAATGTAGCAAATGAAAGGAAATCTTCTTAGCAAATATTTAGATTCAATTCAAGTGCCTCTTTCTCGAATAGAAATGACCACAGTTTCGTTGACCAGTATACACAATCGCCGCTCAGTTCGACATGACCAATACATTTTGCTTGGGAGAATGAACGACAATTGGTCTCCGCTATACGTTATAGCGCCAAATATATATATATATATGAAAGCATCATTCTGATTAAAAGCACAAAAAAATTAACATGAAAGGGAATACTTGGAATTCTTCTGAAATGTTCTAATTTGAATCGTTTTGGGATGTAGAATACGATAGTAGCGTTTTATAGATATAGATATATATAATCTGATATGTCTTACATTTATTCTTTATATTAATTACATGTATAATACTATTTCTCTAAATTGTCACTTTGTTCTTGTGAAGCAATGGGAAATAAAGGTCGTGTTGTTTTGACACGATGTGGCGTACAGATTTGGGAACATGAATTGGATTGTATGGTGGCATACTCCTGCATACAATAACCCAGACACTTTTCGTGCACTAACTTTCAAGAAACATTGTCAACCATTAATGAAAATATTCACAGTTTTCGTCAAAGAAGTTGATGTCCACTTCACTAACGGCCACCATATTAAATGGACAATTGTATGTTAGTACCTTAGACTGCATATGATAAGATATTTTCTGGAAAAGCTTAATTTTTTGTGTTAAATGTAAGTAAAGATATTTCGCGTAAAAAGGCAAATTATGTTATGCAATAGTGGGCACGAATTTAGAATGTGTTCGTAATATCCAGATAATATTTTTTAAATAGCAACGAATGGACCAGAACTGTACGTTTTGTTGATTCGCTAAGCGTTAGGAACACTATAATTTTAACTATTTCAATTTCAGTTACTTAACGGCACACTTTTTCAAATATATTTCTGTGTCAAAAGTGTTGTTTCGCTTATTTGCATATATTATTCTATTGGTTTAGGAATGTGGTGCAAACATTTTGGAAATTATCAATTTGCCTGTGAAAACGTACATTTAATGGTCTGGAGAGTGAGTGTTCAAGCTTGCGGTATCAATTTACGTGTCCATACAACGTTATTTCTTAGTCCACGAAGCAAATCATGACTCTAGAGGGTGTCGTGATTTTAAACATGGCACGACATAGATACTTATCTCTAGAGGCTACGACGAGAAGGTGAAGGCAACGCCTAGTTGTACCATACATATACTCTAGTTTATTATTTCAAAAAGTCGTGTTTTGTTGTATGTGTTGTTTTCGTTGAATTGCATTCTATTTTCTCACTTTTATCACTCATAGAACCCCCACCCCAGTTCTTTTTATTTCACTCACCATACAACGTCGGTTAACAAAAGGTTTTAGTTATTTCTCAAGTAAGGTTTTGTAGGACTTCCAATTACATATTTTATTTTAGAATGTCATAGGACATCTCCGAGTATGTGTTGACCGTCCACTTGGTCTGTGTTGATGTGTTTTATGTCTGCTAAGCTTAGTACAATGTATCTCACTATTGGATACAATTAGAAAATCGACACAAGCAATAATTTACTACGACATAAATGTGGTAATTTCGATGAAAAACAAGATATCGCTAGTTGTGAAATAAGGGTACTGCATTTTAAGTGAAGATAAATTCCATATTTTCATTTCGTGTTGGTCACATTATTTATAGTTTTGGTCATATTTCAAAAAAATATGTACAATAACTTTGATTAAGTTGTACTGACGTAACAAACTATAGTAAAATATTTATTCAACATTGAATTGATTAAATTATACAATAAATAGAAAAACCATCGACACACTTAGTGGAACCAGCAAACAGCAAACTGACAATTATGTAGTTTGGAACAACTAGAATTTGTTCCGATTACAAGCTGACCTTTAATTCGAATTACGTCATCAATTCGTGTCATTGATGTTCTAGTTACACCAGACATTGCTTGAACATAATGTAAACGCTTACTTTGTCAGTTGAAGGTGTGTGAAGTTGGCCATGGCATCGAAAATCGAAGATCGAAATTCGAATATCGAGCTGGTGCGAATATCGAGCCAGCGCTGAGAACGACATTCAAACATTCAACCCGAATATCGAGCTGGCGCGAATATCGAGCCAGCTCTGAGATTGACATTCAAACATTAAACGCGAATATCGAGCTGGTGCGACTATCAAGCCAGCTCTGACATCGACATTCAAACATTAAACGCGAATATCGAGCTGGTGCGAATATCGAGCCAGCTCTGACATCGACATTCAAACATTCAACGCGAATATCGAGTTGGTGCGAATATCGAGCCAGCTCTGAGATCGACATTCAAACATTAAACGCGAATATCGAGCTTGTGAGAATATCTAGCCAGTTCTGACATCGACATTCAAACATTCAACGCGAATATCGAGTTGGTACGAATATCAAGCCAGCTATGACAACGATATTTAAACATTAAACGCGGATATCGAGCTGGTGTGAATATAGAGACTGCTCTGAGGTCGACATTCAAACATACATCGCGAATATCGAGCTGGTGCGAATATCGAGCCAGCTCTGACATCGACATTCAAACATTCAACGCGAATATCGAGATGGTGCGAATATCGAGCCAGCTCTGACATCGACATTCAAACATTCAACGCGAATATCGAGCTGGTGCGAATATCGAGCCAGCTCTGACATCGACATTCAAACATTCAACGCAATATCGAGCTGGTGCGAATATCGAGCCAGCTATGAGATCGACATTAAAACATTCAACGCGAATATCGAGCTGGTTCGAATATCGAGCCAGCTCTGAGAACGACATTTAAATATTGAACGCGGGTATCGAGCTGGTGCGAATATCAAGCCAGCTCTGAGGTCGACATCCAAATATAAAACGCGAATATCGAGCTGGTGCGAATACCGAGCTAGCCCTGTCATCAACATTGAAACATTCAACGCGAATATCAAGCTGGTGCGAATATCGAGCCAGCTCTGACATCGACATTCAAACATTCAACGCGAATATCGAGTTGGTGCGAATATCGAGCCAGCTCTGAGATCGACATTCAAACATTAAACGAGAATATCGAGCTTGTGCGCATATCTGGCCAGTTCTGACATCGATATTCAAACATTCAACGCGAATATCGAGTTGGTGCGAATATCAAGCCAGCTATGACAACGATATTTAAACATTAAACGCGGATATCGAGCTGGTGCGAATATAGAGACTGCTCTGAGGTCGACATTCAAACATACGTCGCGAATATCGAGCTGGTGCGAATATCGAGCCTGCTCTGACATCGACATTTAAGCATTCAACGCGAATATCGAGCCAGCTCTGAGATGGACATTCAAACATTCAACGCGAATATCGAGCTGGTCCGAATATCGAGCCAGCTCTGACATCGATATTGAAATATTAAACGCGAATATCCAGCTGGTGCGAACATCGAGCCAGCTCTGAGATGGACATTAAAACATTCAACGCGAATACCGAGCTGGTGCAAATATCAAGACAGCTCTGAGAACGACATTTAAACATTCAACGCGGATATCGAACTGGTGCCAATATCGAGCCAGCTCTGAGTCGATATGAAAACATACAACGCGAATATCGAGCCGGTGCGAATATCGAGCCAGCTGTGACACCGACATTCAAATATTCAACGCGAATATCAAGCTGGTGAGAATATCGAGACAGTTCTGACATTGTCATACAAACATTTAACGCGAATATTGAGCTGGTACGAATATCGAGCCAGCTCTGACATCGACATTCAAACATTCAATGCGATTATCGAGCTGGTACGAATATCGAGCAAGCTCTGTCATCGACATTCAAACAATCAACGCAAATATCTAGCTGGTGCGAATATCGAGCCACCTCTGACATCCACATTCAAATATTCAAGGCAAATATCGAGCTGGTGCGAATATCGAGCCAGCTCTGACATCGACATTCAAACAATCAGCGCGAATACGAGCTTGTGCAAATATCGAGCCAGCTCTGACATCGACATTCAAACATTCAACGCATATATCGAGCAGGTGCGAATATCAAGAAAGCTCTGAGATCAACATTCAAACATTGAACGCGAATATCGAATTGGTGCGAATATCGAGCCAGCTCTGAGATCGACATTCAACCTTACAACACGAATATCGAGCTGGTGCGAATATCGAGCTATCTCCGAGATCGACCTTCAAACATTCAATGCGAATATCGAGCTGGTGCAAATATCGAGCCAGCTCTGACATCGACATTCAAACATTAAACTGATATTCGCACCAGCTCGATATTCGCGTTGAATGTTTGAATGTCGATGTCAGAGCTGGATCGATATTCGCACCTGCTCAATATTAACGTTGAATGTTTGAATGTCGATCTCAGAGCTGGCATGATATTACCACCAGCTCAATATTCGCATTTGATGTTTAAATGTCGATGCCATAGCTGGCTCGATATTCGCACCTGCTCGATATTCGCGTTGAATATTTGAATGTCGATTTCAGAGCTGGCTCGATATGCACACCAGCTCGATTTTGCGTTGAATGTTGGAAAATGTCGATGTCAGAGCTGGCTCGATATTAGCACCAGCTCGAAATTTGCGTTTAATGTTTGCATGTCGATCTTAGAGATGTCTCGATACTAGCACCAGTTCGATATTCGCGTTTAATGTTCAATGTCGATGTCAGAGCTGGCTCGATATTCGCACCAGCTCCATATTCGCGTTTAATGTTTTAATGTCGATCTTAGAGCTGGCTCGATATTCGCATCAGCTCCATATTCGCGTTTAATGTTTGAATGTCGATGTCAGAGCTGGCTCGATATTCGCACCAGCTCTATATTCGCGTTGAATGTTTGAATGTCGATGTCTGTTCTGGCTCGATATTCGCACCAGCTCGATATTCGCGTTAAATGTTTGAATGTCGATCTCAGAGCTTGTTTGATATCCCCACCAGCTCGATATTCGGGTTTATTGTTTGAATCTCGATCTCAGAGCTAGTTCGATATTCGCACCAGCTCGATATTCGCGTTTAATGTTTGAATGTGGTTCTCAAAGCTGTCTCGATATTCGCACCAGCTCGATATTCGCGTTTAATGTTTGAACGTCGATGTCAGAGCTCGCTCGATATTCGCGCCAGCTCGATATTCGCGTTGAATGTCGATCTCAGAGCTGGCTCGATATTCGCACCAGCTCGATATCGTGTTTAATGTTTGAATGCCGATCTCAGAGTTGGCTCGATATTCGTACCAGCTAGATATTTGCGTTGTATGTTTGAATGTCGATGTCAGACCTGCTCTGTATTAGTTCCAGCTCGATATTCGCGTTGAATGTTTGAATGTCGATGTCAGAGCTGGCTCGATATTCGCACCATCTGGATATTCGAGTTGAATGTTTGAATGTTGATGTCAGAGCTGGCTCGATATTCGCACCAGCTCGATATTCGTTGAATGTTTGGATGTCGATGTCGAAGCTGCCTCGATATTCGCACCAGCTCAATATTCGCGTTCAGTGTTTGAATGTCAATGTAAGAGCTGGCTCGATATTCGCACCAGTTCAATATTCGCGTTGAATGTTTGGATGTCGATGTCAGAGCTGGCTCGATATTCGTACCAGCTCGATATTCGCGTTGAATGTTTGAATGACGTTCTCAGCGCTGGCTCGATATTCGCACCAGCTCGATATTCGCGTTTATTGTCTAAATGTCGATGTCAGAGTTGGCTCGATATTCGCACCAGCTCGATATTAGCGTTGAATGTTTGAATGTCGATCTCAGAGCTGGCACGATATTCGCACCCGCTCGATATTTGCGTTGTACGTTTAAATGTCGATGTCAGCGCTGGCTCGATATTCGCACCAGCTCGATATTAACGTTGAATGTTTGAATGTCGATCTCAGAGCTGGCTCGATATTAGCACCAGATTGATATTCGGCTTTAATGTTTGAATGTCGATCTCAGAGGTGGCTCGATATTCGCACCAGCTCTATATTCGCGTTTAATGTTTGAATGTCGATGTCAGAACTTGCTCGATATTTGCACAAGCTCGATATTCGTGTTTAATATTTGAATGTCGATCTCAGAGCTGGCTGGATATTCGCACAAGCTCGATATTCGCGTTTAATGTTTAAATGTCGATGTCAGAGTTGGCCCGATATTC